>JBBPBO010000003.1:62135618-62188284 GCA_037974295.1 Cicer cuneatum
ATATATATATATATATCCCAACAAAATCATATCACCTAACTCAATAAAGTAAATGTAAAGACTAAAAAAATGTGGAAAAAAGTTGGATCTATGCAAAAAACTTATATAGACTAAATTTAAAAATATATGCTTGCATGAAATATTTATACTTATTTTATAAATAAATCTTGTGAAACAATACACTCTCTCTTCCTAATTATAAGACTTTTTCACTTGTTTGTTTGTCATTAAATATAAAACCATTTATAAATTTTTAGATGTATTATTATAATTATATACATCAATATAAAAAGTTAACATTTAATGTATCTATATAACAAAAAGTGCTTTGTTAGTAATAAAACACAAATTGTATACATCAATTAAGCTACTAATTTTTTTAAAATATAAGTAAAAAATTTCGTACGTTACTATAAATAGAGTCCAACAGAGTATAATTTGATTAATAGTGTATTTGGCAGATGATTAATGAAATTTAGAAGATTGTTATACTATTCATTAACATTTGTGACAATTTTAACTAATTACTGAGGATCTTTGCCACAAGTAATTGGCATTTTTGTTGTAGTGGATATTAGTGTTATGTATACAAGTGGATGGAAATGAGACAATGCGATAGAGTAGACTCAATATGTCGGGATGAAAAGTTTGGTCAATCTGATTGACAAAGATTTATAATTTAGTGTATATTAAACGTACGTTAGGTCAGATTTTTTTATAAAATAGATAAAATCAAAACTTTTTTATATGCATAAGACTATTTAATTAAAAATATCATACTTAAAAATAATTAAACTTTTAAACCTGTCATGTTTATAAAAATAAAAGTAAAAATATTAATATTATTATCAACCTAATATTATCACGTTGTATCTCTAAATAAAATTAACCCTCGTTGATGATTAGCTCATTACTTTATTTAAACTTTAGTTAAATTACTTATTTAATTAAGCTGTAATATAAAACTCATCTTTTAAGTAAACAAATCATATATACTAAGACATTAAAAGATGTCATGTCAAACCTAAGAAATAAACTTATGATAATTTTTTTATCGAGATATGTTTGAGTTTTGAATAAACATTTAACTTATTTTGACTCATATCCATGTGAAAATAACAGGTTGGGATTTGTAAAGGGGTCTATTTGATACAAATTTGAGTATCGAACCATACGCAAGGTGCAAAGCGATATATAATTAGAGCAAAAACATTTTGAGAAGTGAAGTAAATAGTGAGTTGGGATCCTCACCATATAAATGAAGGACTTCAATTGATATTTCAAACTTATCTTATTAATATACAAATCAAGTTCACAAAGAAATCACGATTTCAAACATCACAATTACAAGAAGCTACTCCAACAGAAAAACATAGTTAAAATATTAATATTTATTTCAACCAATTTGGGCACTAACTATAAAGCACATCTCTCACACACACAAACTAAACTACGTCACATTTGCCAATTATATGTAGTTTTGCCACTAATAGAGTAGTTATTGTTTTTTCCTTTATCCACAAATAAAATAGTTTTACGCTATACAAAAATTTATTTTCCACGGTTAAATTCACAAGCTTCATTATATTTTATTTGATTTAATAATAAGATTTATTTCACTTGTATATCGTAAAGTTAGCATTTGATTTATGAAAAGAAAGAAAGTATAAGGAAAAACATTAAAAAAAGAAAAGAAGAAGAGAGATGTTTGTATAATAATTTAGTTGAGAGAAAATAGAAAAAATAGGAGAGGAAAAGAAAGAATTTACCATATTTTAATTTGTAACATTCTTTATTTAAATTATATTCAATCTAATGTCCTCAAAAAACAAAATGTCACAGGCCTCTTACATTGCATGGATGTATTACTAGTAAAGTTACAAAGTAAAGATAATATATAAATTGTTTTGGTTATGCCCCTTATAAGTTGCCAAAATTATTAACATTACATTTAATATTGAATAATAGCTATACTTTTTGTTGCCAGTTTGATGGGAATCATATTGCAAAAGATAGTGGCTAATTAAAATTGAGCAAAGTGCAACACCAAGTCACCATTAACACTTTGTTTGGTGTGTTGTTGGTTTTGTATTTGTAGTGGTATATGCGTTGGGTGTGATTGAAAGGAATCAAACATCAACCATCCATCAACACCTATCTCCCATGTGATGTTTCCTTCCCTCTTATTAGATCTTTTATCTCTCTTTTAATTCACACTTTTGCTTTTATTTATAGAGCTTAATTTGATAGATTATCATACCAATATTTTTAAATAAAAAATAATTACAACTAATTATATGTAACTTTTAAAATAATTTTAATTAAAATCAAATAAACTAACTGACACAACTATTATAATATTGATTTATAGTGTACAAATTTTTACATCAACAATATGTATTTCAATTAAATTTTTATTTATACATACGAAAAATATTTTGAACTTTATTAATAAATATAAAAAAATAAATGTGATATATATATTAGAATGAAATTTTTCTCTTAAAAAAATAAATTTTTAAACAATAATAAATAGAAAATGTTGTGTAATATGGATAAGAAAATAATTTAAGTGAGAAAATTAGAGTGAAAAATTGAAGTTATTGTCTTATTGATAGGTTGGCAATGAAAGCAACACGACAGCGTTTTGTAAATTGGAATCCATGCAAAGACATACCCTATGTCAGAGGGGTCATGTCAATCTAATCAAATAGTAATATATGGAGAAAAAAAGTGGGTTGTAAGAGATAAAGAGAGCAAAAGAAGCCCATATTACATAGATGTTGCCCTCTTTGTGGGACACTTCCTTTCAGTTTCTTACTATTGCCTTCCAAACCTTACCCTACACGAATCATTGACCATTTGACGCATATTGTGTGTTACTTTTTTCTTTTACAAGAAAACCAGTGTTATGTTATGATGATCGATAGAAAAATTTCTATATTTATTATGTTGTACTAGATATTCTTACATAATAATGTAATATTTGGTTTAAAATTCGATGATCTCCAGCTATAAAACAACTACATATTATCATGTCCTTTAATTCTTTTAAGGAGAAATGATAATAATATATATTTTAGTTAAATATCACCCGTGGTCCCTTAATTTAATTTCAGTTAACATTTTAATTTTTTATTTTTTTTCTTTTCGATTTGGTCATTTATTTCAACTTTAAGTGACAATTTGATCTTTTATGTTTTAAAATGTCAACAATATTATCCTTTTTTTACAAAAATTTAAAAAATTCATCAAAATTTTCAACCAAAACCCATAAAATTAATTATATTCTTTAATATAATACAAATTTCATCAAATTCGTAACTCAAATCTTCAAATAAACTCATATTTTTATTTTTTTTATTTGATGTTGTTAGATATGGAAATATGAGTTTATTTGAATATTTGAGTTTCGAATTTGATGAAATTTGTATTATATTGAATAATATAATTAATTTTATGGATTTTGGTTGAAAATTTTGATGGATTTTTGTAAAAAAAAAGGATAACATTGTTGACATTTTAAAACATAAAAAATCAAATTTCACTTAAAATTAAAATAAAGAACCAAATCGAGAAAAAAAAAGATAAAGGACTACAACATTAACTGAAATTAAGTTAAGAGACCACTATATTTTTCAATACATTTTTGTATTATTAAATTCATATAAATCTCATTAAAATATATACATTCCGTATAAATTTAGTGAGATTCATATAAATTTAAATCAATAAAAGAGTGTTAAAAAAAATATTTTGTTAGTATTATTACTTTTTTTATAGCACAACAATATTCATCATAAAAAAAATTTACATAACAAAATAATTTGAAAGGTTGTGATTTCTTAAAATAATAAATGCACTATAAATAACTCCTATAGACATTTGAGTGAGAATTGAGAATGAGAATAAAAAATGAAGGTAAAAAGTAAAAGGGATTTTTTTTAGTAACTGATTAAATAAATAATGGAATCCATAGAAAATATGTGATAAAAGTAAAAGGGATTTTTTTTAGTAACTTATTAAATAAATAAATATAACATTCATAATATAACATTTTGGTTTTTAAATACTATAATGTTAGTAATTTAGGAGATTAAGTCTTTTCCATCGTTGGTATAGTTGGGATTAGAGTTCTGTAACCCCTGTTTGAAGCGTCCTCCAAGCACAACACGTAGTCACAGATCCAACATTGCAAAATTCATAGAGTTCAAATAGCGACTTACGTTGACACTTAGGTCCCTTTGTTGGCACTTAGGTTTATATCATAATCTATATATTGTAAATTCAAGACATTGTAAAATTTACATTCGAGATATCCATCTTACAAGTAAATGATGTATTATTACTTTCTTGTATTTACCAAATATCAAGACACTTTACAAAATAATTCTCTCATAAATTGAGCTATTACATCCTTTGTAAGTCATAACATTCATGAATTAGTTTTAGAACATAATTTTTAACATCACTCAACATGTCATTTAAGCTAATTTCAAGCATTATAATCAAAACTCTTGATGTAGATTTGAGTAAACGATTACTCTTTAGAAAACTTAGAATGTCTATTTTATTAAAAAAAATTTGATTTTTCAAGGTAAGCAACCAACTGGTACAATTTATCAAATTATTACATAGAGGTGCAAAAACAGAACAACTACTATTTCTCCAACTTGTAAAGCATTTTAAATGATCAAAATTCATTTAAATTTGATGAACATACATCTATACGATTTTGAGACAGCAACATAAATGTTGCACAATCCACATTCTTTAACTAATTTCATTTACTCTAGTCATTCGTGCACTTAATCATATGAGGCACAATTTCAACAACTCACATTCACACTCAATATCATCAAGAAGCACACCAACAACATCTCACAAATTCAATTCACTTCACATAAACATGTTGAAGAAAAAATCTTTTTGATATATGTTTTTATGACAACAAACTTTATGAAATAAATGATTAAGTTTTATGAATGGTGATCTACTAATGATTGCACTTGAGTTTTGTTTAAGGAACATAAATTGAAAGAATCTATTCACATCATCAAAGTGCATAAGTATCTTCTCAATATTGTAAGAATCTTAAAAAGAATATATCATATATCAAAGCCTTTTATCATCTATAAATTGAAGATCAATTGGAGGATGAAGGCAAGAGCTAAATTTACAAATCTACCAACACTAGTTCAACTATGAACAAGTTAAAAACTCTTCAAGCAAACTCCAACTCTCTTCATTATATTTGTGGATCATCATTTACTGAGTTTGTCTTTATTTATCTCAAACAAGTGTTGAGAAGTTCAAGATCCCAAACATTTTTATCATACACATTATTTGTATCTCAAGTCTATCTTTTATGTTAGATTGAGTGTGTTTGTAAAAATCCTTTCAAGATTGAAAGGTGATTGTAAAAATCCTTTCTAGGTTGAAAGGTGAAAATTGTAATTGATCAAGGTGTGATCAAGAGAAAAGGTGTGAAGGAGAACATTCTGGTTTTGAAGCACATAATAAAAATCTAACAGTTGTGAGGACTGGACTAGCCCAATTTAGGTGAACTAGTATACTTTTTGTGTGTGATCTTTCTATCCCTTATCTTTAATTATTTGCACACACAAATCACACTTCATTATAACCTAATTTGTTTTATTTACTTCTAACATATCCAGAACATTCTGGACGTTTTGTTTCAACCAACATTGATCTTGAGTTAATTTAAATTAAGCACAGGAATCAAAATTTTAAAAGGATCATAATTCAAACCCTCCATTTCTTGTGATTGACATTGCTACTTCAATAAACATGCAATAGATGACATAATATTTAAATTATATATTTTTATACATTTGAGTAGGAATGCTCACCTTTTCAAAAGATTACCCAAAATAAAACCTAAACTTTCATCTTATTGAATCCTTGACCTCTAGTTAGCCCTCCACTTCCTCCTAATGCATGCACCAAAAATGACTTAGAACTATACTTTATCATGAATTCGAGTAAGGATAAAGAAACAAAGATGAAGTTGTTCATGAGTGTTTTATTGAGAGACAAAAAGGAGTGAAGGAATAGATTGGAAAGTTTTGTTGAAAATGAGAAGGAACAAGGAACGAAGTGGTGGTATGGGGTTGATTATGAATGGAAAAAGAAAAATAAAAGGGAAGAGTATTGTGTGATGTAGTGATGGAGCTTGAGTGCTAGTCAACTACGAGTCAAAGAAAAGAATAAGGTGAAAAGTGGTGTGTGTGTGTGTGTATTGTATGATGGGTGATAGAAAAAGTGACTTGGTCTTTATTTATTTATTAACATATATTTAAGTGTGTGTGTGAGAATGAAAAGAAAATATAATTAAAATTGAAAATAAAAACTTGTACTCTTAAAAAATAAAATAAATGAAGACTTTATCCCTTAAAACATGTAAATATCCTTTAAATGATTCACTAATTAATTTTTTTATACACTTTAATTAAATAAATATTCATACAATAAAGCCAATTAACTAATATAATATTAAAGGTAAAATTTTTAAATGTAGGGGGATGTTACATTATCCCTTCCATTTAAAAATTTTGTCTTCAAAATTGTAAACATGTCTACCTCGAGCAAAAAGATGCGGAAACTTGTCTATAAGCTCACTCTCTAATCCTCATGTTGCCTCATTAGGTGTTAATCTTTCCCACAAGATCTTCACTGAAGGAATTGTTTTGTTCACTATACCATTCTAGATTTATATGTTAAATTTGTCTTTAACTACATTGTTTCTACTTTCAACACATAAGTATGGTCGTGAACATAGTTTCAGAGTTGGGACACATGAAAGACATCATGAAGATTTGACAATGTGGAGGTAAGGCAATGCGAGTCCAACTTTCTCTAGTATTTGAAATGGACCTATAAAATGAGGATTAAGCTTTGTAGCCTGAATGGCTCTACCGACACCTATAATAGGAATGACTTTAAGGAAAACATGCTCCCCTTCTTCAAACTCAAGGGGTCTCTTTCTTCTATCAACAACTCTTTTGTCGATTTTTGAATTGTTAACAACTTTTCTCTAATACATCTGATTCTTTTTTTGGATTCTTGGACCAACTCAGGGTCCAAAAGGCTTCTCTCTCCCACCTCAAACCAACATAAGGGAGTTCTACACTTCCAACAGTAAATAGCCTCATAAGGTGTCATACCTAAACTAAAATGACAACTATTATTGTAGGAAAATTCTATCAAAGGTAAAAACTTATCCCAAGAACCTTTCTCTTCAAACATATATGACCATCTGTTTGTGGATGGCAGGTTGTACTAAGGCATAACTTAGTCTGTAAGGATTGATGAAAAGCTCCCTAAAACTTAAAGATGAACCAAAGGTCCCTATCTGATATAATAGAAATAGGTACATTGTGTAACTTCATTATCTCTTAAAGGTAGAGTCTAGCTAATTGGCCCAAATGGTAGGTGGATTTAACTGGTAGAAAGTGAGCTAACTTGGTCAACCTATCTATAATAATCCGAATGGAACCAAAACTAGTTTGAGTTATAGGTAGACCTATAAAAAAGTCCATGGAGATGTTTTCCCATTTTCGTTTAGGGATTTCTAAAGGTTGGAGTAAACCAGAGGGTTTGTGATATTCAATCTTAACTTTTTGACACACCAAACACTTGGAGACAAAATCACCTATATCTCGTTTCATGCTGGGCCACCAATACATTTGTTTCAGATCATGGTACATCTTGGTAGAACCATAATGTATATAGAAACTACTCTTATGTGTTTCCTCTAACACTACTCTCTTAAGGTTCTCATCCTTAAGAATACAAACTCTCTCTGGAAAGAAAATGATTCCCTCCTTAGATTTTGAGAAGCTGAGAATTTATTTTTATGTTTGCAGGTCTAAATCTGAATTTTGAGCATTTCAAATTTGATCTTTAAATTCACAAGAGATGATTATTTTACTTAAGAATATGCATTGGTCCCTTAAACCTACATCTAGGCTTATGTCTCAAAACTCTTATAACAATCCCAACTCATGGACCATCATGATAGATATATGTAGTGATTTTCTACTCAAAGCATCTACCACAACATTCATGTTACCTGAGGTCTATTTCAATTCAATTTGATAATCTTTTAGGAACTCCATCCACCTTTGTTGCCTTATATTTAGCTCATTTTGATTAAATAGGTATTTCAAACTTTTATGGTCACTAAAAACTTCAAACTTTGCTCTATAAAGATAATGTCTCCATAACTTTAGATCAAACACTATGGCAGCTAGCTCTAGATCATGGGTTGGATAATTTTTTTCATGTGATTTTAGTTGTCGCGAGGCATAGGCTACAACCTTCTTTTTTTTGCATCAAAACTTACTGTAGTCCTTTTCCGAAGGATCAATATAGACTTTAAATTTCTCAACAGGGTTAGGTATAACCAACAACGCGGTTGAGGTCAATCTTAGTTTGAGTTCCTGAAACATTGCTCACACTGTTCATCCCATACTAAAGGACGACCTTTACGGGTCAACCTGGTTAAAGGCAAGATGAGTTGAGAGAATCCACGAATGAATTTCCCATAATATCCCGATAAACCGAGAAAACTATTAATTTTTGATATGGTCTTTGGTTGTTCCCAACTAAGAATTGTTGAAGTAAAAACTTTTTTTATATGTTTTAAAGACAACAAACCTTACGAAATAAATGATAAGTTTTCGAAATGGTGATCTACTGATGTTTGCATTTGAGTTTTTTGTTGAAAGAACAAAAATGGTCAAGTTTGAAGCCACTTACATAAACAAGTGTGTTGTATCAACAAAACAATGAAAGAATCAGAGTAACATTATAACATTAGAAGATTACATTAGTAACATCATAGGCTTCATGAAGATATTTGAAGTTGATTATCATTTGAACCATAAGAGATTGAATTGATTGGATGAGAAAGTCATCATAGCTTTCAATGTAATGCCACTAATTTGTTGTTGCACACGAGTCAAATAAAATTAATAAAATGTAGTGTAGGGACAATAACTCGAGTCGTTTCACAAGGACTTCTGATTATATTTATAGAATTGAGAATCAATGAAATTAAAAAGGAGGTTTTCAAATTTAGATTCAGACAGATTAAGAAAATGATTAATCCACTTATTCGAGAGTTTCAGACCTATCACAAAGTCTATCAACGGATTTAATTTCTAAATTGTGAGTCTATTCCTATTTGTCTATAGAATTGATCAAGCAAGCGTAATCAACCGTATGTGAATTCTATTTCTTTGAAAGGATTAAGCATCACAATAATCGATGTATTATAGTTAACGATTTAACATCGAAAAACTAAAATTTATTAAATGTAAAAACCAAATTCTATCAAACTAATTTTTTCAATTCTACTGAGATTAGAATTAAGCAATCAGAATAACAATAATCGAATAAAAGGAAAGAGAATCATCAACGTGAAATTAACATTATAAAATAAACTTTAAGGTCTTGATGAAATTTAGTCTTCCATTAAAATAAGAAAAACTCTATATTGTCTATCTGAGTCCGAAAAACTGCATACCCTAACTAGAAAGCAAAAAACTAAAAGTATATGGTTCTTGTTTTGGGCTTTAAAACAAGTGGCCCACTACTAAAAATTATTACAAAAATCCTAGATCACGTAATCTGCATTTTCGACCCAATAAAGTTTGAAATTGAGCTTTTGTTCCAACTTAAAAGTTGTAACTCTAATTTTTAGCTTTACAAGGCCTGCTCGCATGCGTCAATCAGATATCCAGAGTTCAAGTTCTGGCCTACAGAGCAAGCAAGAGTCAATTTGCAAATAATAAATTTAAAATTCAATTTCGTCTCAAAGTTTAGAAACATGCTAAAATAATTAATCTAGGCTATAAAGAGCTTTTTAAAATGTTACAGTCAAAAGCTATAAACTGGTGGAACCAAGTTGGTTTTATATTTAGAGTTTTGATGTTAACAAAAGTATTTTATGAGAACAATATATTTAACTTCAAAGAGTATGAAAGAAGATTCATGTTTTTGAAGAAAATCTAAAATAAGATTTGATTCAAATTTATAATTGAAGAAAATCTAAAATAAGATTTGATGCAAAATTATAATTGATGAAAATCTAAAATGAGATTTGATTCAAATATATAATTGAAGAAAATCTTTGACCAAGTTGAAAAGAAAATATGGTCAATATTTGAAGAAGATTTAATTAAGAATTGAAGAAGATTTGATCAAGATTTGAAGAATATTTAATTAAGATTTGAAGAAGATTTGATCAAAATTTGAAGAAGATTTGATCAAAATTTGAAGAAGATTTGATCAAAATTTGAAAAAGATTTGATCAAGATTTATTTACAACAAAATATGAACATAATCAATCTGAAGAATTTACAAACTTAATCTGAACAAAATACAAACAGAATCAATATGAAGACTTTACAAACTCAATCTAAAGAAGATACAATTCAGAATTAAACAAGAACTAAATTGAAGCCCAAATTTTTACTATAAATAAATACTCAGGGCTGAAGAAGAAGAGCATCGAAAATCAGAAGAGAGTAGAAGAACTCAAGTTCAAATTCCAAATTCATCTTAGAGTTCAAAGAGATAAACTACTCAAGTTCATCTTAGAGTGTTCTTTTCTTAGAGTGCGGGAGTTGTTATTATTATTATTATTATGATTATTATTATTATCATCTTTGTTAGAAGCAACTACTCAAGTTCCAATCTTTTGTATCCAACCCAATAGTGGTTTAGTTCCTTCTTCAATCTGGGGTTGTCAGATTGTTAGGAGATGATTTGGCTTGTAGGGTCAAGGTGGGGTTGTTCCTCAGAAGTTTGGGGTTGTCAGACTGTTTGGGAAGACTGGCTTGGAGGGTTAGGTGTTTTGTAATTCAAGGTATTTGAATTAGTGGATGAAAGCATTATGAATAAAGGGACTGGATGTAGCCAAGTTAGTGGTGAGCCAAGATAAATCTTTGTGTCCAAATATTTATGTTTTCATTACTCGCTGCCTTTGAATCTGATTGCTTCTTATCCAAGTAATTCATACCGGCCTTCATCTAATCAGAAAAAAGTTTTCAACTTTGGCAAACACAATTCAACCTCCCTTATCGTGTTTGCACTTTTAATTGGCATCAAAGCTCGGCCTCAAGGCTGAGCACTTTACAGTGTTTGAGAAAAGATCCAACCGTTCAACATGTCTGGATTCAGTGAATCAGCAGATGAAGAAATTAAGGTATTTTCTGAATTTACTCGATCTGATTTAAGTACCAATATAAATGATATTTAAATATTAACAACAAATTGTCTTTAAAACTTAAAACACTTAGGAAAGAAAATACAAATCTAATTGAAAAAGTTAATGTTTTAAAGAATCAAAGTGCTGAATTGAAGACAGATAACGCAACTCTGAAAAGTAATATTACTGTACTTAAAACGAAGAATGCAAATTTGAAAACTGATATTACTGAACTTAAGACAGATAATGCAACTCTGAAAACTAATATTACTGAACTTAAAACGGAGAATGCAAATTTGAAACACCGGTCATGGTGCTTGGTCAATGGATGATTGCAATGTATGAAGGGAAAAAGGTCTATGTTCCAACACCTACCAAACAGAAGCCAATTGACTCTAGTGGAAGAAGGACTGGTCAACACAATACCTATCTGAACCAGAACCATATGATGAACCAGAAATATAAGAGAAATCTCACATATCAGCAAAATGAAAACCGATAGAGAAATCACACAAATCAACAAAAATGGAACTACTAGAAGAATTGGAATTACCATTAGTTCCAAAACTACTAGAGGAACCTGATACATCATTAGAAAGAGAAGTGTCAGTTAACAATCAGAATCAGGAGACTTCTTTGAGCACTCATCAAATTCATCAAGGCTACAAACCTGGATGGGAATTCAAATCCCTTCATCCAGACCCTGTAATCATATAATATGCAAATTCAGAATCTGAAAACCAGAAAAGAAGAAATAAGAGGGTTTTCAGAGTGAAATTGAAACTATTGACATATAGGTTATATCTTTATTTAAATATTATTATTGTTTTGATATTATGTTTACTGTGATAACAAGATGCTTGATCTTAAAAATCAAAGCTAGATAAGTATTTTGTAGGTTCTCAAAATTTTAGAGAAACCAGATGAATCACAAAATTTGAACATTTCAGCAAAAGCAGAATGCAACTTGACCTTGAAAAGTCAAAGCAAGATTATGGATGGATTCATGCAATGCTAGAAGAGTTAAATGAATTGAAGAGAAATGATGTTTGGGATCTAGTACCTAGACTAGGGAAGAACATTATTGGAACCAAGTGGGTTTTCAAAAACAAGCTAAATGCAAAAGGTGATGTGGTCAGAAACAAGGCAAGACTTGTCGCACAAGGCTACAATCAGCAAGAGGGCATTGATTACAATGAGACATTTGCTCTAGTGGCCAGGTTAGAAGCTATTTGTATCCTACTTTCTTTTGCTGCAAATAATAACATTACATTGTTTCAAATGGATGTTAAAAGTGCTTTTCTAAATGGTTATATAAGTGAAGAAGTCTATGTTAAACAACCCCCAGGTTTTGAAATTTCTGAATTTCCAAATCATACTTTTAAGCTTAGGAAATCTCTGTATGGTCTAAAACAAGCACCTAGGGTGTGGTATGATGGACTTAGTAACTTCTTGCTTAAAAATAATTTTGAAAGAGGACAAGTAGATAATATGTTTTTTAGAAAATCAATAGGAGATGACATTCTTATTGTTCAAATTTATGTTGATGATTGTCAAAACAGTGATTGTCTTTGTGTATTCTAGGAAGTTTTATATTTATTGTATTTCTGTAACAGCTGTATCTTGCTATTATTATGTTTATGTATTTAAGATCAATCCCATAATCATAGGGATCAGTTTTTCTTTAAAATTAGCTGTCCATATTCCGTAAAATAGGCTCCAGGCTCATGTATATATATAGGTCCAATGACTTCATAATAATATAAGAAAGAATATTATTCCTTATACATTTGAGATGGTATCAGAGCTTCTGGTCCTTGGGAGTCTCTGACCTTTCCTGTAAACCCTAAGTTGCAGCCTTCATTGTTGTGCTACCTTTAAGCCTTGTTGCAGCCTTCATTGCAGCACAACCCTCTCTACCTTGATCACACCTGGTCATGGCTCAGGTCGTGAATCCTATTCTGGAAACTGGGGACAGACCCCAGACTGCTGGAGAATTGCAGAATGTTCATTCTTCTTATCGGCTAAATGGGAAGAATTATCTCAAATGGTCTTAACTCATTAAGATCATCTTGAAAGGAAAAGGAAAGGTCAGTCACCTAAATGATAATGCACCTGATGAAACAGATCCCAAGTTCAAATCATGGGACGAAGAAGACTCCATGATCAAGGGGTGGCTATGTAATTCAATGGTCCTAGAAATCAGTGATACCTGCATGTTCCTTAAATCAGCAAAGGAAATTGGGAGGCAGTAGAACACACTTATTCTAAGGCCAAGGATGCTGCTCAAATTTATGATGTAAAGGTGAAAATAGTGGCTGCTAAGCAGGGAAACAGATCAGTTACAGAATTTGCCCATCAACTAAAGTCTCTATGGATGGAATTGGACCACTATCGAGTTATAAAAGCAAAGTGTTCAGAAGACTCAACAATCCTTCAGGCATATATTGAACAAGATAGAGTCTTTGATTTTTTGGTAGGCATGAATCCTGAATATGACCAGGTCCGAATCCAAATCCTGAGAAAAGAGAAAGTCCCAGGGCTTAATGAAGTGGTAGCCATTATTCGGAGTGAAGAAAGCAGGAGAGGACTGATGCTGGAGACCTCAACCACTGAAAGCTCTGCAATGATAGCTGAAGGAGGAACAATCATGGTTGCTAACCAGAGGAAAAACGGGGTTTCCAATATGGAGAAAAAACATGAGGAGGCCTGGTGTACCCACTGTAACAAGCCGTGCCACACAAGGGAGAAGTGCTGGAAATTACATGGAAAACCCCCAAGCCGAGAATGGGGACCGAAAGGAGGCCCTCCAAAAAAAGGAGGGCAAGGGCAAGCACACATTGCAAATGGACAAAGTGAAGAATCTGTCCAGCTAAATCATAGAACAGGTAAGATCCTTCCTTAGTAAATTGGAGAAGACCACAGGTACATGCTCCTTAACTTATTTTGGTAAGTTTCCACTTTCTTTTGAGCTTAATGTTTCAGATACACCATTTATACATTACTGGATATTAGACTCTGAAGCCACTGACCATATGACCCCTCTACCCAAATACTTCTCCACATATTCCCCATGTCCTAGCAATAAGAAAATTTCCACAGCAGATGAAACCCTTATAACTGCAGCAGGACAAGGATAGGTCCAAATAAGCCCATCCATAACATTAAAAAATGTCCTTCATGTCCCTAAACTGTCCACCAATCTTATTTCTATACAAAAACTCATAAAAGATCTCTCATGTAATGCTGTTTTTCATAGCAATTCTTGTATACTGCAGGACAAGAACTCGGGGAGGACGATTGGACATGCTAGAGAATGGAATGGCGTATACTACATGAAGGATCCTAATCTTCCTACCAATAGCCGCTCTCATATCTGAATCCACCATGACCAACAAAGAGAAAGCTTAACTATACCATTGTCGGCTAGGACACCCTTCATTTCGAGTTGTAAAAGTGCTTTTCCCTTCCTTGTTTAAAAATTTAAATGTGGAGAGTCTCCATTGTGAGGTGTGTGAGCTTGTTAAACACAAGCATGTACCTTTTCCCATTAGCAATAAGATGAGTCTTTTCCCTTTTTTTCTTGTTCACACTGATGTATGGGGTCCTGCTTATGTTCCTAATATCTCAGGTGCTAAATGATTTTTAACCTTCATAGATGATTGTACCCGGGTGACTTGGGTTTTTTTATTAAAACAAAAATCTGAAGTTAGCTCCGTGTTTTTTCAGTTTGTCTCAATGATTAAAATCAATTTGGGGTTGGTATCAAAAGAATTAGGTCTGATAATGCTAAGGAATACTTTAACCTTGTACTAAACTCTTTTTGCCAAAAGGAAGGGATAATCCATGAGTCTTCATGAGTGAACACACCCCAACAGAATGGGATTGCAGAAAGAAAAAATGGACACCTATTAAATCAAACTAGAGCTCTAGTGTTTCAAAACCATGTTCCTAAGATATTTTGGGGGAAGCCCTTCTTACTGCCACCTATCTAATCAATAGGTTACCCATTAAAATCTTAGACTCATAAAGCCCCATGGAAGTGTTGGAACCAAGTTGGTTCTAAGTACTTAGGATTTTGATGTTTACAAAATCACTCTATGTTATCTTATTTTGTACTTAGAATTAATATATTAAATGCCACAAGAAGATGAAGGCAGAAGATGAAGTAACCAGAGGCAAAAGATGAGTTACCAGAGATTAAAATCAGACTAGAGGATACACCTCCAGAAGATATCAGAGGATGCATCCAGAAGGCACCAGAGGATACACCTCTAGAGGATATAAGAGGATGTCAAAACATTATTAGAGGATATCTTTCCTGGTCCAGACCAGAAGGAAGCCTGCCAGAGGAAGACTTGTTCCAGACCAGAAGGAATCATAAGTCAGACTTGATCAAGACTTAATTCTGACCAGAAGATAGCCTGGTAGTAATTATAAGAATCAGTCCAGACTTAATCTAGACTTGGTTCAGACCAGAAGATAATTGGTCTAGAACAAGTGACTTGGTCCGGACCAGAAGATAACATGTTCAGATCAGAGGATAAGTGTCCATATCAAAAGGTAAAGTTCATGTCCAGATTAAATGATAAATTTCAGAGGATAAATGTAAAATGGTCCAGACTTAAGTATCATGGACCAGTGTTGGCCGATATTAGAAGATCATAAAATAGTCCAGATTAGTTCATATGATCCAGTGTTGGCCGAGATAAGATGATCAAAGAAGTGGTGCAGATCAGATTACACAAGTCCAGAGTTGGTCAAGATCAGAAGATCATACGGTCCTGATTTAATCATGATGATAATCAGTGGAGACTTAATTAAATTTTAATAAAAATTTGATCAAAGTATTAAGAGGATTTGATACAAAAATAAATTGAAGTCTTGTGGGAATTCAGAATCTATTGGCGGGAAGAAAGATTTGGTCCAGAATTAATCAAGAACAGGATTGGCCAAAGTTATTTTCGAATGCAAATCTGAAGCTAAAAAGATATGTTTTTAATTTAAGCAAAACCCGATTGGCCAAGTTATTTTTGCAAGAGAATCTAGACAAGATACAGCTCGAATTTAATCATGGAAGAAACCCTAATCTTCATCTATAAAACGACGTTCAAGGCAGAAGACTCAACATCGAAAATACTTGAGAGTCATACACTTCCAAAAGCAAAATACTTGAGTTTTCAGTGAGGTCAATTGTGAGTATCCGCTTTCCAGAAGAAAGTAGTCTAAGTTTTTCTTTCCCTTGTGTTAGGTCTAAGTTGTTGAAGTAGAGTCTACAATCTGAGGGACTCAGAAGAAGTAGTAGATTACTTAGCAATTAGATTCAAGGTTCTTTTCCTCAAAAGTCTAGGGTTGTTAGACTTTTTGAGAAGACTGGCTTGAGGTACAGTGGTACTTTGTAATTCAAGGTTTTTGAATTACTGAAATCCTTCAAAGTGAAGGGACTGGACGTAGCCTAGTTAACAGTGAACCAGTATAAAATTCTGAGTTTTTATTTACTTTATATCCGCTGCTAACTCTGTTTTAATTCATACATAACAGGTTTTATTTTAAAACTAAAAAGTATTCAAGTTAGTGAAACACAATTCGACCCCCTTCTCGTGTTTGCACCTTCAGGAAATCCTATCCTCATGCTAGTCACACTTGGATCTTACAAATAAACTCTAACCGAAAATATTTGGGTGTGTATCCTTTGTGCATGTTCATAGTAAGGAAAGGAGAAAATTGGACCCTAGGGCTGTCAAATGTGTATTCTTAGGGTACTTTACCATGAAAAAAGGATACAAATGTTTCCACTCCCTATCAAAAAGATTCTATATGTCAAGAAATGTCACCTTCAACGAATAGGAGAGCTACTTCAAGCAGCCTCATCTTCAGGGGGAGAATGTAAGAGAGGAAGATGAGACTCTCATGCTTCCAAATATGGCATTTGGACCTGAAATTGGGACAAATGGCATTACTGTCCCTGAAATTGAGAGAAGAACATAACGTGCACCTGAACCAACAGTAGGACATGCACCTGAACCAACAGTAGGACATGCACCTGAATCAACAGCAGGACCTACACCCAATGGCATTGATGTCCCTGAAATTGAGAGAAGAATAGAACCTGAACCAACGATAAGACCTGCACCTGAATCAACAGCAGGGCCTACACCTAAACCTGCACCTAATGGTTGAAAATATGGGGAAAATCTGGTATATTCAAGGAGGGAAAAGGCCATTCTAGAATCTGGAAATGTCCAAGAATCCAAGCCATCATCATTGCATGAGGTAACACCTTCGAATCCTATAAACTCCAATGATTCTTATAAGTTTGTTTATGAAAATCTAGAAGCACAGGTGAACCAAAATCTAGACCTACCCAGTGCCTTTAGAAAGGGAACTAGAACATACACCTACCAACAACCACTTTACCCACTATCAAATTTCTTATCTTTTGAAAAATTCTCGCCTACCCATAAAACATTTCTCACAAACCTCAACTCCACACACACACCTTCCTCTGTATCTGAAGCATTATCTGACAGGAAATGGAAACCAGCCATGGATGTGGAAATGGAGGCGTTAAACAAGAATAAGACTTGGGAACTTGTCACCCTACCAACTGGAAAAAAACCGGTAGGATGCAAGTGGGTATATGCAGTAAAGTACAGGGTTGATGGGACCATTTAACGTTACAAGGCAAGATTAGTGGCCAAAGGATTCACTCTAACCTATGGAGTTGATTACTTGGAGACATTTGCCCCGGTTGCTAAGATGAACACGTTCAGTGTAATATTGTCATTAACAGCAAATCATGATTGGGACCTGCAGCAGTTCGATGTGAAGAATGCATTTTTGCATGGAGACCTTGAAGAAGAAATATACATGGAGTTGCCCCCTGGTTACAATGGACAGGTCGCTGCTGAAACTGTTTGCAAGTTAAGAAAGGCTCTATATGGGCTGAAACAATCCCCAAGAGCATGGTTTGGAAGATTCACCAAAGTTATGACAGGTCTGGGCTACAAACAGAGCCAAAGGGATCACACTTTATTTATCAAACATTCAGTTTCAGGGGAGTAACAATTTTATTGGTGTATGTAGATGATATTATAGTAAGTGGGGATGACAAAAAAGAGTAGCAAGTGTTAAGTGAATGCCTTGCTACAAAATTCAAGATCTAGATATTAGGGAGACTTAAATATTTTTTGGGAATTGAAGTGGCCCATTCCAAGAAAGGAATCTTCATATCTCAACAAAAGTATATTACTGACCTGCTTAAAGAAACAGGTAAGATAGGAGATCAACTACTGGATATTGCACCTTCCTTGGTGGAAAGCTAGTGACTTGGAAGAGCAAAAAACAGAGCGTAGTAGCTAGATCGAGTGCTAAAGCAGAATTTCGAGCAATGGCCCACGAAATATGTGAACTTCTATGGCTGAAGATTATATTGGAAGACTTGAAGATAAGGTGGGATGAACCATTGAGGTTATATTGTGACAATAAATCTGCAAATAGTATAGCCCACAACCCGGTGCAGCATGATAGAACTAAACATATTGAGGTTGACAAACACTTTATCAAGGAAAAACTAGAAAATGGCATGATTTGCACACCATATGTACCTACTCAAAATCAACTTGCAAACATACTCACCAAGGGGCTGAACTGCATTAACTTTGAAGGAATTATATCCAAGTTGGGAATGGAAAACACCTATTCACCAACTTGAGGGGGAGTGTCAAAATAGTGATTGTCTTTGTGTATTCTAGGAAGTTTTATATTTATTGTATTTTTGTAATAGCTGTATCTTGCTATTATTAGGTTTATGTATTTAAGATCAATCCCATAATCACAAGGATCAGTTTTTCTTTAAAATTAGCTGTCCATATTCCCTAAAATAGGTTGCAGGCTCATGTATATATATAGGTCCTGTGACTTTATAATAATATAAGAAAGAATATTATTCCTTCTAAATTTGAGAATGACATTATTTTTGGAGCTACTAATGGCTCTCGTTGCCAATAATTTTCTAAATTGATGCAACTTGAATTTCAAATGACTAAGAAGGGAGAACTTAAGTTCTTCTTAGGGATACAAATTCAGCGAAGTCAAAAAGGTATGTACATTCATCAAACTAAATATACAAAAAAAACTTATCAGGAAGTTTAAGATGCGTGATTGCAAACCTATGGCTACACAAATGTGCCCTACTTGTTCACTAGAAAAAGATGATTCAGGCCAAAAAGTTGACCGAAAAACCTATAGAGGAATGATAGGATCCCTACTTTACCTTACCGCTTCCAAACTTGATATCATGTTTAGTGTATGCGTATGTGCAAGATTTCTAGCTGACCCTATGGAATCAAATTTAACTAATGTTAAGAGAATCCTCAGATACTTAAAAGACACTACTAACCTTACCTTGTTCTACAAGAAATCTCTTAAGTACAAACTGATGGGATACTGTGATTTTGATTATGCTATAGATAAACTTGAGAGAAAGAACACTAGTGACAACTGGAGTTCTTAACAACTTTGGATGAAACATCAACTAGAAGACTATAAAATCCTAGAAACCAACATTCTCATCTATTGTGATAACATTTTTTCCATTTGCCTAACCAAAAACCCAATACTACATTCTAGAGCTAAACGCATTGAGATCAAACACCACTTCATTAGGGACTTTGTTCAAAAAGGGGTACTAAAAATTCAGTTTGTAGACACTAAACACCAATGGGCAAACCACTACTTGAAGATAGGTTAGACTTCATCAAGAAAACCTCAATCTTACCCTCATATCTAATTGATATTGTGATCACTTCAAAGTAGTTTAGTTTTAAATTAGTTTTTATGTTTTCTTGTTATATGTTATTATTCATGCTATTAAAAAAAACAAAAAAAATCTTTCTTTCATGTCTTTTTGTCTGATGACAAAATTGGGAAAATATATTTGATAAAGTGGAGAGAAAATGATACTTAGACTTAGGGGGAGTCAAAGAAATATGAAGAAAAGCTATTATAAAAAATACAAGTTTTGTCATCATCAAAAAGGGGGAGATTGTTGGAACCAATTTGGTTTTATATTTAGAGTTTTGATGTTAACAAAAGTATTTTATGAGAACAATATATTTAACTTCAAAGAGTATTAAAGAAGATTCGTGTTTTTGAAGAAAATCTAAAATAAGATTCGATTCAAAATTATAATTGATAAAAATCTAAAATGAGATTTGATTCAAATTTATAATCGACGAAAATCTTTGACCAAGTTGAAAAGAAAATATGGTCAATATTTGAAGAAAATTTAATTAAAAATTGAAGAAAATTTGATTAAGATTTAATTATGATTTGAAGAAGATTTAATTAAGATTTGAAGAAGATTTGATCAACATTTGAAGAAGATTTAATTAAGATTTGAAGAAGATTTGATCAAGATTTGAAAAAGATTTAATTAAGATTTGATTTAGATTTGATCAAAATTTGAAGAATATTTAATCAAAATTTGAAAAAGATTTGATCAAGATTTATCTACAACAAAATATGAACAGAATCAATCTGAAGAGTTTACAAACTGAATTTGAACAAAATACAAACAGAATCAATATGAAGAATTTAGAAACTCAATGTAAAGAAGATACAATTTAAAATTAAACAAAGACTAAATTGAAGCCCAAATTTTAACTATTAATAGATACTCAGGGCTGAAGAAGAAGAGCATCAAAAATCAGAAGAGAGTAGAAGAACTCAAGCTAAAATTCCAAATTCATCTTAGAGTTCAAAGAGAGAAACACTTGTTCGAAGGAGAAATATTTTCTTAGTGTTCTTTTCTTAGAGTGCGGGAGTTATTATTGTTATTATTATCAGCTTTCTTATAAGCAACTACTCAAGTTCCCATCTTTTGTATCTAATCTGATAGTGGTTTAGTTCCTTCTTCAATCTCGGGTTGTCAGGTTGTTAGGAGAAGACTGCCTTGTATGGTCAAGGTGGTGTTGATCCTCAAAAGTCTGGGGTTGTCAGGGTGTTTGGGAAGATTGGCTTGGAGGGTCAGGTGTTTTGTAATTCAAGGTATTTGAATTAGTGGATGAAAACCTTCTGAATGAGGGGAATGGATGTAGACAAGTTAGTGGTGAAACAGGATAAATCTATGTGTCCAAATATTTATGTTTTCATTATTCGCTGTCTCTGAAATTGATTGCTTCTTATCCAAGTAATTCATACTGGCCTTCATCAAATCAGCAAAAAGTTTTCAACTTTGACAAACACAATTCAACCCCTTTTCTCGTGTTTGCACCTTCATAAACATGTGCCCAAATGCATTGACGAGCCATATTGGTGAGTCGTCAATAAGAATGCAAGTATAGTTGCACCTGCAAAATTGAACATATGTGGAACGTACAACAAGTGATGTACGTTGTTACTACACCATTGCAAATAATGTACTTAGTCATAATAAAGAATTGAAGAGTCAAATTCATAAATATAAATATGAATATCCTGAAGTTGAGGATGATTATCGCAATATGTTTCATCTCAATCACACATAAAAATCTTTTGGAAGAAGTAAAACAGAATTATGGGTCAAGATGTGTCTATATGAAAATTATAGGATGAAGTATCCATATCTCATAATAGATTTGTGGAGTAATATTTTTCACTATCTCATATATGGGGATGGACATTCATCACAATATCTGGTCCGAGGATGAATATTCTTCACAATCTCAGATTCGAGGACAAATATATATCAAAGTTTTCATCGCACAATTATTGAAAAAGTAATTGTCATAAATGTATAACATGAAAAAATAGACAAGTTGTTTAAACTATTCAAGATCTACCAAAAGTAAACGTAGAAGTGACATCACATTAATTACGTACCCTTGCACTTAACATAATCTGAGGATGAACTCTCGAAAAAATAATCATCTCATATATAAAAATGAGGTCTTATGTGAACATTTCAAAAATACTATGTCAACATTGTTCAAATTTGTACAAAAGCATTTGAGGTAAGACAAAAACATTAATCGTGATTTTCAAGGTATTGGAAACAAGAAGGAACCTTCCTCATCCATAGTAGATCAAGAGGATAATAAAAATGTCTTTTACAAATCATATTCTAGAAGGTTACCTAACAAGTAAAAAATGTGTCAACAATATTACACCAAATTCAAACAGTCATATATTGGAAAGAAAGACATACAATCATCTTTCAAAGACTTGCATAGTTTCGAGTATGATCATCCTTAAAATCAGTTACATAAAAGGATGAATTTAATCTCAAGATGAGGATAGACATTGGACAAAAAGGTGCAAAAAGGTGATGTACTTGACATTAGACATGACAACGGGGCAGAGGCGGATTTCACCTCCTCCACCCCCGCACCCGACTAATCGTTAAAAACCTGCATCTGTTTTACAACGATGTGAAATTTAGACCTCCATCTCTGCCCGCAACGGAGTTCGGGTTTCCCGGCCAACACCTGTACCCATTCATATATATAAAATTATAAATTTAAAAATCATATCTATTATAATTAATATAATAAAATAATTATTGTTAAACAATAATAAAATTAAAAAATATTTTCTGATACAATTATAGATTTTAATATATAAAAAAATTAAGTATATTTAATATGTACATTTATATAAAAGTTATAATAATATTACTAGCGAGGCGGATTCGGGTGCGGTGTGGACATTGTAAGAACAGAGTTGCACCTAAGAAGGGGGGGTGAATTAGGTGTTGGACAATTTTTCTGTTTTTAGAGTTTTGGAGATTGTTTAAGTGACTGTTTGAAGTTTGTTTAATCTTGCTGTGTTAGTAAATGAAAACTGTAAATGACAGAAGGTAAAAACACATAGAAATTTATCCTGGTTCCCCTTACAACCAAGGGTACATCCAGTCTTCTTGCACACCACAAGAGATTTTTCACTTTGTTTGAATATGTTACAAGTCTAACCCTAAGACTTAAGTTACAGATTCTTTAACACCTAATAGAAGATAGTACACCACTGTTTCTGTTAACAAAACTTGAAGAATTTACACTAAATTCTTCAAGTGATACAATGATTTTGTAATGATGTTCTTGACTAAGAACAAGGTTATAACACTAAGTATTTGATACTTAATCAATCACACTTCCAAGTACAATTGAGAACCTTTCTTAATGATATGAAAATGAAAAGCATGTACTTGAAAATATGAAAATTAAGTTTTGAAGTGTTTGATGTTTCAGAAAATTGATTCTAAAAAGTCAGTCGAAAGTTGTAAGTTCAAAACTGAAGTTTTGAAGTATTTATATTCCAAGGTAACACTTCAGATCAATGGCAATGATTCCCAAACGTTTTGATGAACTTGTGCAATGTTTCAAAACTGAAAAGTTGCATTGTTTCGTAGTTGTATTCGAATACAGTCTCAGTGTAGTCGAATACACTTCTATAACATTCTGTTTATATTTGAAATTTAAACCTTGTAGTCGAATAAAATATCTTGTAGTCGAATACAAGAATGGGATTTTTGCCACTGACATGAGTTGTATTCGAATACACACAGCTGTAGTCGAATACAAATGTTTAAAATTAGCTACTGACTTGCAATATGTATTCGACTACGACACTTCGTATTCGAATACAAATCTTTAGTTTTAGCGTCTGATTTATAGTCTATTTTCGACTACGATACTTCGTATTCGAATACAGATTTCTATTTTTGTAAAAAACTTTATTTTCAAACAAATGTTTATGTTCTTAAAATATTTATAAAACATTTTAATGCAAATGCTATCAAGATGGTTCTCATAATATTGTACTTTAAAATGTATTTTGATTTAATCTCAAATACTTTACCTAAAAATAAATGAAAGATGAGTTGCTTAAAATCCTTTTGCTTTTTGATCAATGATCTTTTTGTCTTAATAAAAAATGTAGATCTTTAATTTTCATTCTCCCCCTTTTTGATGATGACAAAAATCTTGTTGCTTGGATTTCAAACATCTTGATTTCTCCCCTAGATGTGTGCTTACTCCCTCTTGATAAATGTTTTTCTCCTTCTTAAGTGTTGGAGGATCTGTTCAACATAATTAGCAACAACAATATATATACACTTTTTCTCCCCCTTTTGACATTATAAAAAAGGAAGGGGATATCACATAGCAAACAAGATATGCACAAATGTAAAAAATAAACAGAGGCAATACATGATATCTGGAAGAAAACAACTTAATTAACGATGTTCAAAATTACAATTAAAATAAACTTAAGAGTTTTTAAAATAGGGAAAGTCAAACAGTAGCAGAAACAAATAACAAAAACTGCAAATAGCCAAATTTAATCATCTGATTTTGGTGGAATATGTAAATGGTCAATTTTATCGGACAGGTCACTAAGTTCTTGATGAAAGAATGTATGTTGTGTATTGATGGTGTTCTCAAGATCTTGGAATTTGTGGTTGAAGGAAGCAGTCATGTTTTGCATTTGATTACTGAAAGACTCATTCAAATGTTGGAATTGATCTGTGACAAAGGATTGAATGAAGTTAAGTTTGTCCATGATCATTCATTTTGTGATGATGTCTTCAGTATGTGTTATGTTATCTGGTTCTGGTGCTACTGCTGTTGCTGCTTCTGGTGCTACTGCTGGGCCTGTTTTTGGTTCTGCTTCTTCTTGGGCAGTTGATGAACTTTGTCCAAGATCACCCTTATGAACATAAATTTGAAGTGATTCACTCCAAACTATTTTATACTGGGCAAGACACTTAAGTCGAGCAAATTGTCTTTGGTGGTCTGGTACAGCACCTCGCCTGAGAAATCAACCTTAAAATGATCCAGAATTCTTGTGACTTCTCTTGCATAGGGTTAAGCTATAGAATCTTTTGAAGCATATAGAACTGAACGAACAAAGTATGCCCAATTTAAATAAGCACCTTCAATCATAAAAGTCATAACTAGAAGTTCAAATTCAGAGATATGTGAACAGTTCCCTGCTTTTGGTATCAAAATGTAACTTAAGAAATAATGTAGTAATCTGTTGTCAACAGTCAGATTACCAACCCCATATCTTTGTCTAGCATACTCTGATCCAGACTATGTGCGTTTTCTTTCCATAGCGTCTTTGTCAAAACGGCACAACGAAATATAAGCATCATATTTAGTAGTGTTTACCCATTCACATAGATGTCCTGGACACATCTTCTGACCTTCACTAGGTATGTGCATAATTTCCCCAATAAGTTTAGTGTCTAAATTGATAACATTTCCTTTAACTTTAGACACTAATCTATTCCCATCCTTTTCTAGGTTACAAAAGAAAACCCTAACTAGGTCAAGATAAATGGGACCATTGTATCCAATAAATTCTTCCAATTTTTGAGCCTTCAGCAACTTAGGAAATTTAAACTTCGAAAATGAATCAAACGTACCAATTTTGGGGGTTACCAGCTTTTTGTCAGAGAAGTGGGTTCTGAATCTGTCCAGTTCTTCTGGGGAATGAAGTAATCTGGATAGGTCAGCCATGTTGTCGTTTCTTCGTTTCATTGAAGGACCCACAAAAGCAACCTTGGTTCTTGGTCCTCTTTTGCGTGCATCCATTTTTGAGAAGATGAAGTTTACAGTGTTTGGGAAATTTAGGGTTTTGATTTTGATTTCAAAGTAATCTCATATGCAATGGATGATGAGGGGAAGGTTTAGATATGACTGTATGAAGGTTTAGGGATAGGTTTGGATGAAGATTTTGAAGAGAAGAAATCAGAGACTTTGATTGTAATCGGCTACCAGTTTTTGTATTCTTAACCTAAAACTGTTAACAATCCCTTTTATATAAAAAAAATTCGAAACTGTATTCGACTACAAACTTGGTGTATTCGAATACAGATTTTTTTGGGAACGTGTTTTCGACTACAACCTGTCTATATTCAAATACGATAGTAAAGATTTCGTTTCAAAGTAAAATTTTTAACAATAAGCAGACCAAAAATATTTTAAACATGTAGAAAAACATACAAAGATGTCAAAGAATCATATATCAAGTAAAAGAAGATGGAAAAAATTAGAATTAACAGTGATATGACTTACAGATCTTTCAAACCTTTTTAGAGATCATTCTCATTTAGTATGCCTAGTTCCCTTCGTATCTTGTAAAATGATTTTCTGGGCAGTGGCTTTGTAAATATATCTGCCAGTTGATTATGAGTGTCCACGAAGGTAACTTCAACATTTCCTTTGAGCACATGATCCCTCAAAAAATGATGACGTATGTCGATATGTTTGGTTCGAGAGTGCATGACTGGATTCTTAGTGATGTTGATGGCACTGGTATTGTCACATTTCAGAGGAATACACCCCAGATCAAGTCCATAGTCACAGATTTATTGCTTAAGCCAGAGGATTTGCGCATAACAACTGCCTGCTGCTATGGATTCTGCCTCTGCAGTACTTAATGCCACACATGCTTGTTTCTTACAAGACCATGTTACTAGTGCATTTCCCAGAATGTGACAGGTGCCACTTGTGCTTTTTCGGTCCGTCTTACATCCTGCATAGTCAGAGTCAGAATAACCAATGAGATTGCATATGCTACCTTTTGGATACCATAGGCCAGCATTGGTTGTTCCTTTTAGATATTTCATTATCCTCTTTACTGCTACCAGATGTGATTCCTTTGGATCTGCCTGAAATCTTGCACATAAACAAACACTAAACATAATATCTGGCCTACTGGCCGTTAGATATAATAGAGATCCAATCATACCTCTATACCTGGATATATCAATTGATTTACTAGTTTCATCTCTATCAACATACATTCCAGATCCCATGGGAGTTGCACTTTCTTTGCTGTTGTCCATCTCAAATCTTTTTAGTAATTCTTTGCAGTATTTTGACTGATGAATAAAGATGCCATTCTGAAGTTGCTTGATTTGAAGTCCTAGGAAATAATTTAATTTTCCCATCATGGACATTTCAAATTCTCCTTCCATCATTAATGAGAATTCTTCACATATTTCATTGTTGGTTGATCCAAATATGATATCATCTACATAGACTTGAACAAGTAAAGTGTGATCCTTTGTTCTTTTAATGAATAAGGTTTTATCAACTTTACCTTTTTCAAATCCATGTTCACATAAGAATTTACTTAATCTATCATACCATGCTCTTGGAGCTTGTTTCAAACCATAAAGCGCCTTCTTTAATTTGAAGACATGTGAAGGATTTTTGAAGTCTTCAAACCCAGGTGGCTGTTTGACGTAGACTTCCTCATTAATATAGCCATTTAGGAACGCACTCTTGACATCCATTTGAAATAGTTCAAAACCCATGGAGCAAGCATAAGCAAGTAGTAAACGGATTGCTTCTAATCTTGCTACTGGAGCAAATGCTTAATCAAATTCAATCTCTTCTTCTTGATTGTATCCTTGTGTGACCAATCTTGCCTTGTTTCGGATAACTTCCATTTTCATCTAATTTGTTCTTAAACAGCCATTTGGTACCAATGATGTGTTTATTTCCTGGATTTGGAACAAGTTCCCAAACTTTGTTTCTTTCAAACTGATTTAATTCTTCATTCATGGCAAGTATCCATTGATCATCTTTGAGGGCTTCACCGATTTTGGAAGGTTCTATTTGAGAAACAAATGCCATGTTTAAACAAACATCTTTGAGATTCAGCCTTCAACACCAAATTCCAAGATCTTGAAAACACCATCAATACACAACGTTCATTTTTTCATCAAGAACTGAGTGACCTATCAGAAAAAATTGACCATCTACATATTCCACCAAACTCACATGATTAGATTTGGCTATTTGCAGTTTTTGTTATTTGTTTCTGCTACTGTTTGACTTTCCCTGTTTTAAATACTCTTATGTTTATTTTAAGTGTAATTTTGAACATCGTTAATTAAATTGTTTTCTTCCCGATATCATGTGTTGCCTCTGTTTATTTGTTACATTTTTGCATATCTTGTTTGCTATGTGATATCCTCTTCCTTTTTGATAATGTCAAAAGGGGGAGAAAAAGTGTATATATATTGTTGTTGCTAATTATGTTGAACAGATCCTCCAACACTTAAGAAGGAGAAAACATTTATCAAGGGGGAGTAAGCACACATCTAGGGGGAGAAATCAAGACTTTTGAAATCCAAGCAACAAGATCTTTGTCATCATCAAAAAGGGGGAGAATGAAATTTAAAGATCTACATTTTTTATGAAGACAAAAAGATCCTTGATCAAAAAGAAAAAGGATTTTTAGCAACTTATCTTTCAAATTTATATTTAGGTAAAAGCATTTGATATTAAATCAAAATACAGTTTAAGTACAATATTATGAGAACCTTCTGATAGCATATGCATTAAAATATTTTATGAAAATATTTAATAACATAAACTTGTTTGAAAATAAAGTTTTTTACAAAACTGGAAATCTGTATTCGAATACGAGGTATCGTAGTCGAATACAGACTACAAGTCAGAAGCTAAAACTGAAGATCTGTATTCGTCGTAGTCGAATACATATTGCAAGTCAGTAGCTAGTTTTAAACATTTGTATTCGACTACAGCCTTGTGTAATCGAATACAACTCAAGTCAGTAGCTATTTTAAAACATTTGTATTCGACTACAGCTTTGTCTATTCGAATACAACTCAAGTCAATGGCAAAAATCCCGTACTTGTATTCGACTAAAAGATGTTGTATTCGACTACAAGGTTCAAATTTCAAATACAAACAGAACGTTATAGAAGTGTATTCGAATACACATAGACTGTATTCTAATACAACTTCGAAACAATGCAACTTTTCAGTTTTGAAACATTGCACAAGTTCATCAAAACGTTTGGGAATCATTGCCATTGATCTGAAGTTTTACCTAGGAATATAAATACTTCAAAGTTTCAGTTTTAAACTTACAACTTTCGACTGACTTTAGAATCAAATTTTCTGAAACATCAAACACTTCAAAACTTAATTTTCATATTTTCAAGTACATGATTTTCATTTTCATATCATTAAGAAAGGTTCTCAGTTGTACTTGGAAGTGTGATTGATTAAGTATCAAATACTTAGTGATTATAACCTTATTCTTAGTCAAGAACATCTTTACAAAATTCATTACAAAATCATTGTATCACTTGAAGAATTTAGTGTAGATTCTTCAAGTTTTGTTAACAGAAATAGTGGTGTACTATCTTCTGTTAAGTGTTAAAGAATCTGTAACTTATGTCTTAGGGTTAGACTTGTAACATATTCGAACAAAGTGGAAAATCTCTTGTGGTGTGCAAGAGGACTAGATGTACCCTTGGTTGTAAGGGGAACCAGGATAAATCTCTGTGTTTTTTTTTACCTTCTGCCATTTACAGTTTTCATTTACTAACACAGCAAGATTAAACAAACTTTAAACAATCACTTAAACAATCTCTAAAACTCTAAAAACAGAAAAATTGTCCAACACCTAATTCACCCCCTCTTAGGTGCAACTCTGTCCTTACAGTTCCCAAACTTTGTTTCTTTCAAACTGATTTAATTCTTCATTCATGGCAAGTATCCATTGATCATCTTTGAGGGCTTCACCGATTTTGGAGGGTTCTATTTGAGAAACAAATGCCATGTTTAAACAAGCATCTTTGAGATTCAGCCTTGTAGTGGCTAATATCACCTATTATGTTGTCAATCGGGTGATCACGATGGGTTTTCCTTTCTTGAGGGAGATCAGTGTGTTGATCTAGTTGTTCTATGTTGATTTCGTGTGTTTGAGTTGTTTGATCAACTTGATTTGCTGTACTTGTCTCATCATTGTAACACCCCGAGTTTAAAATACAGCGCGAGTGTATTTTTTTATTTTAAAACGAATACATAAATAAAAGAGTTTTCAGAATTCCGTTTCAAGGAAATTAAAATCAATTGAAATTAAATATCATTCGACTTCGTAATCAAAAATAGTAAGGAATTTAAAACAGCAACATCACAATTAAATCGAATGAGATATTTATCGAAATTTGATCTTTATAATATACTAAAATAAAGATACATCAAAATATTTATCAGAGTGCGGAAGAGTTTTACAATAATTCCCAAAATGAATATTTACAACCATTGAGTTCAAAACCCTATACATAAGTCTACTCTGATCATACCCTAAGCTACAGTAGCATTACAATATTCACAAGTCTTTTCTTCGCCCAGCTGCTCATCTCTTTGCATAGCCCACAAGTAAAGATCAAGGGAAACTAATGACGTTCCCTATCGTTAGTATGAACATCAGGGGTACGGTTCTGAATCTCATCTGAGGGCAAAGCCCAATTCCACAATAATTGTAAAGGGTCACCGACCGAAAATAACAATTACCACATAGCAGTTATATCAAGAATATCAAACATATTCATAGTACATGATGATAAATAAGGATGCTAAATTTTGAAATACATGTCATTTGTACTTTACAAAACAGCAACCAAGTAAGTATGAAAATCATGATGTAAGCACAAACATCAATTCATCCGAAATTACAGATTTCAAAACAATACTTACTCACACAACAATTTTCCACCATCAACATAAAATCAAAACGTGACCCTCCGGTCAAACACTCCGATGCAATATGTATATGCTCATGTTCATAAATTCTTGGAATCACCAAGGAGCAGTCGCTTACAGACCAGCACAATTTAACGGCCCTCATGACCAGGGTGCAATCGCATATAGATCAGCACCAGTGCAGTCGCATACAGACCAGCACTCGTGCAGTCACTACAGACCAGCACGTTTGACATAAATCAAGGTACAATCACTACAGATCAGTACCTAGTGCAATCACTACAGATCAGCACTCGTGCAATCACTACAGATCAGCACGTGGCTGCGCATTTCAGGGTACAGACACTACAGTCCAGTACCAGTGCAGTCGTTTATCTGACCAACACTTATATACCAAGGTACAATCACATATTAGTACCTAGTGCAGACGCTCAACAGTCCAGCACTCGTGCAATCGCTCAACAGATCAGCACGTGGTTGCGCATTACTCTGTGGCCCATCGCGGGTACCACTTGACTATGCAATGCATGAATATGTAGTGTTTCACTTCTCTGGAAACAGTATGCAAAATCAGGAAATTCATGCCTTTCAATCATATTTAAAATAACTCAGCACAGTCAAAATTATCATCATCACAAACATGACCAAACAGCCAAGTAATCATCAACATTTGAAATGTTTTCCCAACCTCTTGAAAATTTCAAACATAGTGTTAAAAACTGAATTTTCTGGAATTTACGAATCTGTATTCGAATACAGTTTCTCTGTATTCGAATACATAAGCCAAAAACAGAACCAGAATAATCAGCCTCAGAACATCAGAAACCGAACCAGAATGAGGATCATCAGAAGCAAAACAGAATGATTCACACCAGAATCATCAGAAGCAGAAACAACAGAATGATTCATACCAGAATCATCAGAAACAACACAGAATGATTCATACCAGAATCATCAGAAACAACACAGAATGATTCATCCAGAATCATCAGAAACAACACAGAATGATTCATCCAGAATCATCAGAAACAACACAGAATGATGTTGGAACCAAGTTGGTTCTAAATAATCTGGATTTTGATGTGTACAAATACACTTGATGGAATCTTATTTTGAACTTGAATTACTACAATAAAAACCATCAGAAGAACATCTGAAAAACACCAGAGGGAAGCCTGCCATAATATGAATTGCTCCAAACAAGAATGATTCAAATATCAGAAGCAATCAAGAAGTTATACTGACAAGAACATAGCCTGGCTGTGTAATTTCAACACAGTCCAGACTTGTCCAGAAGTGACCAGAAGATATCTTTGATGGACTATATCAGAGGGAATAAATATCAAAAGATTCTTTGCACCATACTAATGTGAAGCCTGCCATGTGTAGAGTTGTTCCAGGCCATAAGTTGTCAAAAGCAAGAAGTAATCCATGAGATAATTTGACCAGAACATGGCATGACAGTCGAATTTTGAATAACCCAGACTTCGAATTTTGAATTTGACCAGGCCATCCAGAATTGATCAGAAGAAACACAGAATGATTCATGCCAGAATCACCAGAAGCAGAAAACATGATGATTATCAGAATCATCAGAAGCAGAAAACATGATGATTATCAGAATCATCAGAAGCAGGAAACATGATGATTATTAGAATCATCAGAAGCAGAAAACATGATGATTATCAGGATCATCAGAAGCAGGAAACATGATGATTATCAGAATCATCAGAAGCAAAACAGAATCAGAATCAGAAAACAGAACCAGAATCACAATGATTAATACCAGAATCAGAAAATAGAACCAGAATCAGAATGATTAACATCAGAATCAGAAAACAGAAATCCTTCCTCTGTATTCGACTACAGGGGCTCGCAGTCGAATACAAGTTTGAAAACTTGAGTAAAACAGAGGTTTGACAGGTTGTATTCGAATACACTCATGTTGTATTCGAATACACCTTCGAAAACAGTAAAATTTTCCTAAGACTTCAACACATTTCAAACTGTTTTCTTTTGAAAAACCAACCTAACACCAGAATCATAATTACCCCTATTTAGAAACCTCAAAACTCAGAACATTTTCATTAAACAACAACAACAGATTTTTCAGAAATAACACTTCCACCATTTTAAATCCCTTTTCTTTTGAAACCATCATCAACATTTGAAAGTCAATCACAAAACAGTCCAACACAAACTAACTCAAGCATTTGGATCATCTCCAATACAACACCAACCAAATCATCATTCAAAAACACAACAGAATGATTTCTTACTCAACACAACAAACAATATATCATCAACACAATCAGTTCCTTCACTGGAAACAGCAAGAACATCAACACAGTTTGATTTCCAAAACAGAATACAATGTTTTTCACAAACATAAACCAATAATCATTCATCACACATGCATTTACAGCCCTAAATGCAAATCTAGAAAGTTGGAAGGTGCCCTTACCTTAGTTACGTTCCCTTAACTCGTACGCTTCTGCGACAAAAGTCGACGATACTCCCGTTTCGCGTTCGCCGCTACGAAAGTTAGTTCTTTAGCTCCGTAACGATCAGAGGAATGACTTTCGTACTCGAAACTTTCTGATTCGACACTCAGATTTTCAAGAAAATGGCTGTTGAGTAAACTGTTTTTCTTCACCAACACTCAGAAATATCAAAAGAAGAAGAAAATAATAAAGCAGAACTGGCGCCGTAGAGGAAAGAAGAAAGAGTTTCTCACTTAAATATCCACATAAATGCTGACTGACACAGCAGAGGAGAGAGGAATTGTTTCCTTTTTCACAAATATCTACGCCACCTCACCAACTCTTCTATTAAAATATCTTCTGATCCTCCAGCAATTAATCCGTTTCGTCGCAAATAGCAGAAAATATCTTAATTAATCGGCCCGATAATTTAATTACTCGGCCCGATAATTTAATTACTCGAAATTAAATTAATTCATCCATCATCCATAATTTTAATTCCAACTTCAAAACAATTAATTATATATATATATTTACACAAAATATACATATATTGAATATTACACCAATATTCCCAAAATACCCTTAAAATCAAATCTGAATTTAATTTTAAAATTTAAGGGTCTTACAATCATCATTATCATAAATAATTCTATCCTGTTTCGAGGGGTTAGTTTCATCAAAAGATACATGTATAGATTCTTCAACTATCAAAGTTATTTTATTAAAAATTCTAAAAGCTTTACTAGATAAGGAATAACCAATAAAAATACCTTCATCGGCTTTCTCATCGAATTTGCCGAGATTGTCCATACCATTATTTAACACAAAGCATTTGCATCCAAATATGTGAAAGTGAGAGATGTTCGGCTTTCTTCCTTTATAGAGTTCATATGGAGTTTTCTTCAGCATTGGTCGGATTATGACTCGGTTGGATACATAACAGGCTGTACTTACAGCATCTGCCCAGAAGTATTTGGTAGACTTGAATCACTTAGCATTGTTCTTGAAAGTTCCACCAATGATCTATTCTTTCTCTCAATAACTCCATTTTGTTGAGGTGTTCTTGGTGCAAAAAAAATTATGGAATATTCCATTTTCTTCACATAAATCTACAAAAGATGCATTTTGAAATTCTCCTCCATGATCACTTCTAATTGATACAATTTTGGTTGCTTGTTCATTTTGGACTAGTTTGACATATTTCTGAAAAGCTTTAAAAGCATCATTTTTATTTGCCAAAAATAAGGTCCATGTGAACCTTGAAAAATCATCAACTATTACTAGTCCATATGAATTTCCACCAAGGCTTTTAGTTCTTGATGGTCCAAACAAATCCATATGTATTAATTGAAGTGATCTTGAAGTTGATATAATATTTTTGGGTTTAAAGGAAACTTTAGTTTGTTTACCTTTTTGACAAGCGTCACATAATTTATCCTTAATAAATTTCATTTTTGGTAAGCCTACAACAAGTTCATGCTTGACTAACTTATTTAAGTGATCCATATGGATATGTGCAAATCTTTTATGCCATAGCCAAGCATCATTGTTGTCACTTACCATAAGACATTTCATTTTTAAGGATAAATTATCAAGATTAATTGTAAAAATATTTTTGAAACGCTTACCAATAAACTGAGTTTCATTTGTTACCTCATTTTGAATAATGCAATCATTTTTGTTGAAAGTGATTTTGTAACCTTTGTCACAAAGTTGGCTTATGCTTATGAGATTGTGTTTTAACCCTTCAACATAGAGTACATCTTCAATTGAAGGAGATGGAGCCATGCCAACTTTTCCAATGCCCAAAATCTTTCCTTTGTTATTATCTCCATAGACCACATGACCTTTTGACTCAAGAGTTAGTGCTGAAAATTTTGTTTTGTCACCGATCATATGCCTTGAACATCCACTATCCAAGTACCACATATTTGATGTACTTTGTGTGTCTTCCTACAAAACAGAATTTATATTTTTTTAGGTACCTAAAGTGCTTTGGGTTCTTTAAGGTTAGTTCCTTTCTTTACCCACACATAATGTCCTTGTGGAACACCAATGTTCCTAACATGACAGACATTAGGTGTGTGACCATTAAGACCACAATAGAAACACTTTGGACTCTTTTTAGGAAAGTACGGTTTCTTTTGAATAATACTTTTCTTAAAACAAAGATGATTCTTTTGAACAGTCATTTCTTTCTCATCTTTAGATTGGTTACTTGCTTTTACAAAGACAGTTTTACCAATACTTGGTTTATCAAATTTTGAGTAACCAAGTCCTCTTTTGTCATTTGAATATCTTTGCATTCTAAGTATATTTTTGCAATCCAAATTGTCCCTTTTCGTACCTTTCTATAACTTATTCATTTGGACAATTTTAAAAGAAAGTGAATCACATTTAATACATGTAGAAATCTGTTTTTGTTTTTCAGAATTTTGTTCCATAGTGTCAATCTTTTTATTTAGAGATAAAATCTGTTTCTTTTGATTTGACACTACTTTGTACAGATTTTTACATTCATTAAGTAGTTCTTTAATGGCTTGTTGTGCATCATTATTTTCAACACAAGAATCATTATTATCATAACAAATAGTATTACTACTAACCTCTTCTTCATTATCAGAATGATGAGATGCCATCAAGGCAACATTAGCGCATTCGTCACTTTCTGAAGTTGATGAAGAACTTACTTCGTTATCTTCCCATGCTATGTACGCCTTTTTGAATTCTTTTCTTTTAGTAGAACTCTTCTTGATGATGTTAGAACTCTTCATCTGAATCTTCTTCATTTATTAATTCTTTTGATTCTATTCTTAATGCTATATTCTTTGTTTTCTTCTCTAAATTCTCATTCTTTTCCAGTCTTTCTAATTCTATTTCGTGTTCTTGTAACTTTCCAAAGAGTGCTGAGAGTGACATTTTTGACAAACTTTTCTTTTCAGAAATTGCTGTCACTTTTGGCTGCCATGCTCTGGTTAATGATCTTAGAACCTTTAGGTTCAATTCATCATTAGTAAAGTTCTTGCCAAGTGCTGTTAAATGGGAAAAACGTTTCTGCATGTCCAGGATTGCTTCTCCTGGTTGCATTCTAAACATTTCGTATTCTTGAGATAAAGTGTTCAATTTTGAACGTTTTACCTCAATTGTTCCTTCATGGGTTACTTCCAAAGTATCCCATATCTCTTTTGCTATTTTGCAGTAGGATATGCGAAAGAATTCATCCATACCAATGCTGATTGTAACATATTTTTTGCTTTCTTATCAAACAATACTTTTCTCTTTTCATCATCTGTCCATGAGGCTTTTATTTTTATTTCCTCTTTATTGTTGATAACTGTTGTTGGAACATATGGACCGTTTTCTACTGCCTCCCATATGTCATCTCCTTGAGCCTCAAGGTATGCTTGCATACGTATTTTCCAGAAATCATAATGTTCACCGACAAAGCAGAGTGGTTTGTTACTGCTACCACCATCTCTAAAAACAGGTTGTGCGGAAGCCATGAATCTAGGAGAAAATTGCCAAAAAACTGCTCTGATGCCAATTGTAAGAACATAGTTGCACCTAAGAGGGGGGGTGAATTAGGTGTTGGACAATTTTTCTGTTTTTAGAGTTTTGGAGATTGTTTAAGTGACTGTTTGAAGTTTGTTTAATCTTGCTGTGTTAGTAAATGAAAACTGTAAATGACAGAAGGTAAAAACACACAGAAATTTATCCTGGTTCCCCTTACAACCAAGGGTACATCCAGTCCTCTTGCACACCACAAGAGATTTTCCACTTTGTTCGAATATGTTACAAGTCTAACCCTAAGACTTAAGTTACAGATTCTTTAACACTTAACAGAAGATAGTACACCACTATTTCTGTTAACAAAACTTGAAAAATCTACACTAAATTCTTCAAGTGATACAATGATTTTGTAATGATTTTGTAGTGATGTTCTTGACTAAGAACAAGGTTATAACACTAAGTATTTGATACTTAATCAATCACACTTCAGATCAATGGCAATGATTCCCAAACGTTTTGATGAACTTGTGCAATGTTTCAAAACTGAAAAGTTGCATTGTTTCGAAGTTGTATTCGAATACAGTCTCAGTGTATTCGAATACACTTCTATAACGTTCTGTTTATATTTGAAATTTGAACCTTGTAGTCGAATACAATATCTTGTAGTCGAATACAAGTACGGGATTTTTGCCACTGACTTGAGTTGTATTCGAATACACACAGCTGTAGTCGAATACAAATGTTTAAAATTAGCTACTGACTTGCAATCTGTATTCGACTACGACACTTCGTATTCGAATACAGATATTTAGTTTTAGCTTCTGATTTATAGTCTGTATTCGACTACGATACTTCATATTCGAATACAGATTTCCAGTTTTGTAAAAAACTTTATTTTCAAACAAATATTTATTTTCTTAAAATATTTATAAAACATTTTAATGCAAATTCTATCAAGATGGTTCTCATAATATTGTACTTTAAAATGTATTTTGATTTAATCTCAAATACTTTACCTAAAAATAAATGAAAGATGAGTTGCTTAAAATCCTTTTGCTTTTTGATCAATGATCTTTTTGTCTTCATCAAAAATGTAGATCTTTAATTTTCAGACATCACCACCTCCAAACCCGTCCCCGCCCCTGAAGTTTAATTTCGGGAAAAACTTGCACCCGAAACCAATCGAAGCGGGTCTTTCCCGCCTAAATTAAGACAGATTCGGGTGGGTACTTTTTGGTGCATGTTATGTTGTAATCCCTACTTGACATGAATGACACACTGGCAAAGTGGTTTGAAAAGGGAAAACAAAAAACAACAATCACATCAAGACTCAATAAAAATAGAAACTTCATCCTCGTACTTAAACCAGATTTGAGGACATACTGTAGCAGTCATCCTCTCAGCATACTTAACACGAGGATAAAAGCTGAAAGACAATTTTGCATATAAAGACAAGTCAAATGAAACTTAGCAAAGTCTCCAACAGCTAGGACTCAAGAAAATAGAAGCTCTATCCTCGTACTTAAACCAAATTTGAGAATAGGCCATAACAATCATCCTCTCAGCATACGTAACACGAGGATAATGGCTAAATGACAGTTTTGCAAATAAAGACAAGTCCAAGGAAACTTAGCAAAGTCTCTAATAACTATATTTTGCTAACCCATATGTTTGAAGCTCCAAAGACAACTATAAATATAGAAGTCTTAATCTTCAAACATCAAGAGAAATCTATAAGAAAATATCTGAGTTATTCAAACTCATCATCATTCTACACACTATTCCAAACCTAAACAAATCTGATGATCATTTTTTATTGAATGTACTTATACAACTTCACATCACTATCTTATCTTATAAAGTTGTAATTTGATCCCGAACAAATCAAACACATTACTACTTGTATATCCTCAAGTTGATATAACCTTGAGTTATTGTGTAAGCATGCTGAGGCTAGTAAAAATACAGTGTTGTAAGCCTGGTGAGACTAAGAAAATACATAGTTGAAAATGTGCAGATTAGAGGACGAGTTTCTAAGCACTAGATAAAATCTCACAAAGATGTGAGGACTAGAGTAGCCTATATTAGGTGAACCAATATAAATTATGTGTGTAAATCTTCTTAAGTTTTGCTCTCTTTATATTTTTTTTATTCACACCCTTAGCACACTTATCACACATATTTCAAAATCATATTATTCTTCTTTAGATTATCTTCAATAAGAGGAAGAGTATTTTTCATCTAACCATCCTCACTCCAAAGACAACTTCGGAGGATAATATTAGTGTAGGAACTAAATTTTAAAAATGGTCACAATTCAACCCTCATTCTCGTGACATTCACTTTTACTTCAATGACTTATACTTTATTTGGGTCTACAAGCACTCCTTCTTGTGATATCACACAACCTAAGAACTTCATTTCTCTTAACCAAAACTCACACTTCTTTGGCTTAACAAACAACTTCTTATCTCTAAGGATCTGTAGTACAATTTTAAGGTTTTCTTCATGCTTTTGGAAACTCCTAGAATACATGAGAATATCATCTATGAACACTACAACAAATTTGTCCAAAAATGGCCTAAAAATCTATTGACGTAGTCCATGAATATAGCTGGAGCATTTGTTAAACCAAATGGCATTACCAAATACTCGTACTATCCGTAGCGGGTCCTAAAGGTCGTCTTTGGAATGTCCTCATACTTGACTCTAATTTGATGGTATCCTTATCTAATATTGATTTTTGAAAATATAGAAACTCCTCGAAGTTGGGCAAACTATCGCAATGTGACCCAGCTCCTTACAACAATAACACACCCCTTGGCCAAAGCCCTTTATGTGATCTTCCACACTTAAGACAAGTATCAATGATAGGATGAGAAGCTCCTTGAACTTATTTCCCTTTAAATTGATTAGTCTGATCCTAGCCGTTGTGGGATTAGGGCTAAGTTGTATCTTTAGTGTTGAGACCGAGCATAATCAATTGCCAAGAATGTTGGGCCTATTTACACTAGTTAAAACAAACTGGACCTTCAATCAGTTCAAAACAATAATTCATCTCAATAATCAGAGTCAAAAAATTTAAAATTCATATTAGCACTTGAATTTATTTATTTTACGCTTCATATGTTTATTTAGTTTTAGCTTGTAGTCTCGCAATTTTTATTTTATTTTATTAGTCCATGACAAAAATTACTTTTTTTTTTTTGAGATTTCGAAGTGTCAGATTATTTAAGGACAAAAAATTTGCAAAAGCTAATAAATACATTTAGCTTTTTCTCGACAAATATTTTTAACCTATTCAAAGTACAACTGTTCTAGTTTATTGTGCTTGGGTATGCACCATTTTTAAAGGTGAATCATACAACACAAGTTTGGATCGTTAGGATCATTGGTACTAAATTTCCTTTCCTTCCCAAATTTTCTTCTTCTCATTCCATCTCCATTGGCACAGCATACACACATTTCTGCAAACACAGGAGCACCTCAACACAGGCACGAGGAGAAATTTCAGTGAGTTACCGCAACCAGAGACAGAAATCAACTGACAAGAGGGAGACAAGTAATGTAGGCTGTGGCCGTTCCATAAATGTAGCAGTAGCTCGACCAAAGCCAATAAGACAGATCTGGATCCAGTGCTTTCGAGATGGGATGGTTCGATCACTAACAAAGACAAACATGGGAAACTGCAGACTCCCGCAACTTTAAGAGCTCAAGTCTTAATGCGTATAAGGTTTATTGATGGGCATTCCTATACGTCTTTTAGATTTGCTTGTGTCGAACCTAGGAAACCTCTACTATTTTGTATTCGGACGAGAGGGCAGAGGCAGGACGGGGAGACAGTTATTACACAGCCAATGATATCCAAACATAACAAGAGCTCTCTCCCACTGGGAACCTCCTTCCGGGGAGTGCAACAATGAAAAGTTTTATTGGAAATTATCATAAATAATAAATGAAAATATCGGAAATAATTTACAGAGAGTTTGGAGAAATTTTAGATGAGAATTGAGTTGCTTTATTCAAGTCAACTTGTGTTAAAATCAAATGCACCAGTAAAAATTGGAAGTTGTTAGCATGGCCCATACAAAAGGGGTACTAAAATGTGGAGGGAACATGAACTAAGCAGAAATGTGTTTGACTAACTTTCCTACTTAACAATACCTCCATTTAAATATCATTTCTATTTTTCCTGAAAAGCAATTCCATTCGGAGTATACCAACAAGGAACATTTTGGAATTCACAAAAGTAGATCAATCAATGTTTATGCATAGCAGAGTAATTTCAACATGACTGGAAATAAAATCAGGGAAACAACCTACAATTTTTGGATAACAACTGAATTGGCTATGCCAGCTTGCTCTATAGTCTGGTCCAAATCAGTAAGTTGTTTGGGAGGAAAACCCATTGTCTGTAGTTGATAACTTCTTACCCCACCAGGTCTTGATGCATCAATGAATCCTCGAACTTCTCTGATTGTATGGTGGTGATTGAAGCGAGAAACCATACGTGTACCATCAGCTAACCTTAGCTGGATTGATGTCACAGGTTGGGACTCGTCTACAACTAGACCCACTGCTGGCACTGAAGCAGTATTTGGGGAAGCACCAGTAGTTGTTTGAATAGGTTCACCGGCAGCTTCATTGCTTGAGCTGCTGCCACCTAAAGTTCTTCCAACCCCCCGAAATGGAGCATTGCGTGGCTTCACCGGTTCCTATATTTATATTGCCAAAGAGAAATAGATAAATAAAAAGGAATATATACAAGTAGAACACATTCAAAGTCTTCACATAATAAACAAGAGGCATACGGGGCAGTCTTCGTCCCGCCTTGTGAGGTTGAGACGGACAGAAGTTCGTCGATCAGTTGGTTCAAGCTCTTTGGGACATTCAGACTTCTTTATGCTCTGCATTGAGGTGAATTAATGATAAGCATATAATAATTCAGCAAGAAAATGATAGAAACCCGATTTAAAAGAAACAGAAACTGTATTATTCATTGAGTAGGAAAGCACATTATAGAAGAGAACTCATGTATTTCCAGAGTAAAGCTCTGCATAGAAGACATGATTCTCTTTCTCTCTGCCTAACCTCTAAAACAGAAAATATACCTAATGATCCCTTACTTGTCCTCCTCTTTCCCTATAGGCTATAGCTATGTTGCCTCTTCTAACCAATTGGCCACGGCAGCAATTCTCCAGCGCAGTCGTTTGGCTTAGGCCCAAACCAAAATCCTATCACTACCTACCGCCTGAAGAACAACCTTATTTTGAAGAATGATATTAGTAAGTACACAATGAAAGAGCTATTCTTAATTTTGTACATCCACAAAGAAAGTATACAGTTCAATCTGAGCTTATCCCGTATCGACTTTCAGAAATTGGTCACTTCTAAAAGCCACATTGTGGTGGAGTTTTAAGGTTGGAGGTGAAAGAACAGTTTTCTTTTCTGAATTAAGGGCAGCAACAGTTCTTAAATTAGCTATAGTTCTTAAAGTATGCTTAATCCATTATCATCAGAGTTACCGCCACTCTTATACATTTTGCCAAAAACGTGGTAACACTTCCTTTGTCTTCCATGATCATTTCTTGTTTCACCTAAAGCTTTTCCACCAAGTGTTCATAAATCTCAAGTCTTACTGTGTGATTCTATCTCACTTCTGTCATATTGCTTCAAGGTAGTCAACCCTTTTCAGAGTCACTGCCAGTGCCACAATAGCTGTCTCTATTTCAATCTAAGGTCCAGTTTGTTGTATTTTTTTTAAAAATGGTTTTTAAAGTATTTAATCTTTTTAATATAACTTTTTTATAAAAGAATTAAAAACAAAAAAGCTTCAAATGAGAAATTGGTTTGAATAGCTTCTCATAAAAAAAAATCATTTTTTTTTGTGAAAACTTTATATAAAAACTAAAATTTAAAAAAAATCTAAAAAAATGCTTACAGTGAGAAGTTGTTTTGAGTAGCTTCTCAAAAATCATTTTTGGGGGATATCTTCCCAAGCTCCAAGGTTTCCAACACAAAAGACTTAATGATTCCCCACTTGTCCTCCACTCTCCCTATAGCTCTGTTGCCTCTTCTAACCATCTGGCGACATCAACAATTATTCTCTAACTTATCTATTCAGCCCAATTGTTGGGCTTAGGCCTAAACCAAATATCCTATTACAAGATGATATCAATAACATCCACAAGTTGCAAATGCTGAGACCAAGCAATAGTTTTCAATTAATTTAGAAGACATCAAGACAATTGTTAAAATTTACAAAACATGGATAAAACCTTCCAAAACAAATTCTTGGAAACGAAGTTAATAGAAAGTTAAGATACCTCAAGGAATGATGCATTTTGCGGATCATCCAACCTCCGTAAAGGACCATCATTTACAGAAAAACCGTTCCTCCAAAAAGTGACCATGTGAGCAATTGATTCTACTGGCTGAGGAGCAGATTCCAATGTCTCACCAGAAAGCAATCTGGCAGTTCCAATAAAACTTCTTGACCTTGAAGAGTTTTCAGTAGGAGCATCAACAGCTACCTGTCTAGCCTGATCAAAAATATCATCCACAGTGTTACCACCTTTGGTAGGATCTTGGACAAGCATACCACTGCAACAATGAAAAATAACAGGTACATTTCAGCTTCCTTGCAAAAGCTACACATGTATGTGAGAAGAATGTAGGCACGACAGCAATATGAACCTCAACTTAAATTACATCAGATGAAACTAAGCCCCATAATTACTTTCTAGCTTATGATTATGAAAACAGCTCAATTGAAGTAAATTTTATAACTCTTCTTCAATGTGGTCAATCAGATTGCAAAAAATAGTTGTTTGTTCAAATTTCTTTACACTACAACCCTAAAGCACTAATATAGCATATTGCAGAACAATGGTTTTGCTCAAGTTTTGCTATGTTATAGCACCACTAGCCACGATTTGACAACATCGTTCTTCACTTACTGATAAGTCTTTAAAAGCTGAGTAAAGTAAAAGAGTTTATGATAAACTAAGATGCAGAAACTAATTTCAACATTCCTTAGCAAAAAAAGAAACTTAAATTTCAACATTTATTTTAATATATTACACGATTATTTTAAAAGTTTATTCAAACTACATAAATACTCAATAAAAGTACATTCAGGAGAAAGACACTAAGATCCAAAAATCTAAAGCTCATATCGCTGTTAGCCATTTTCATTTTCCCAACACATTACAGCACCGAACAATCACTCGCACATTTCCAGCATCAAAATCCATAAAAGTAAAAAAAAAAAAGAAAAAAAGATTATGAAATTTGATTGTGCTTGTACCTCTTTTGACCACCGGTGTAGTATTCTTGCGGTTCATCAGATTCAGAATCGGAAACAGAACGAGAATCTTGGTTACGTTTAACATCACGTAAGGTATGGATTCCACCTTGGCGACTTCCGGAAGGTTTCTTGCCGCGAGAACGACGGGATCGGAGCTCGTAAGGAGCGCGGGAAGGTGAGGAAGATGGAGAGCGAGAGGGAGAAGAGGAAGGGTGGAAATCAGGGGAAAGAGAATCGGAAGGTGAAACGACGTTAGTAGTGTTGTCGTTTAGAGGGATAGTTGGGTTGTTGTTGTTGTTGATGTTGATGTTATTGTCTAGGAAAGTTGAAACGGCGGCGTCGAGGTCGAAATTGTGACTTTCGAGGAAGAAAAGTGCTTCTTGTTTGGTTGAAGAAGTGATTTCGCAGAATGAGTCGATGAGTACGGCGTTGGCATCGGGATTGGATTTCTCACTCTCCATTTCTTCAATCTTTCTTTTCTTTCCTTTCATTTTTGGTTCATTGTCTTCCACCTTCTTATATGTCTCACTCACTCGCTCACTTTCATTATATAAAGGCCCACTATACGACATCGTATTCTAGTTTTATATACTTCCCTGGTTATCTCCTTTCACACGTCACAGTAAATTAAAAGAATAATAATGTAGGGGTATATATTATCAAGAATATTTTAATCATTTTTTTCAAGAAAAAATATGCAGATGAATTTGAAGATTTAAAAAAGGGTCATATGTAGGCTTCTTTCCTCGTGTTATGAGAAAGGAAATACTCACCTCTCATCTTGAAAATAAAAAACAAGTAACGATGCAAAAATGTTATATTGATTAGAAATCAATAATATCTAGATTTTAGAAGAAAAAAAATAATCTTGTATGAATTACTTCATGAATGTTACTAGTATTTGTTTTACTTTTTTATATTTTGAAAATATGAATATGCAGTCGAGTTTAGGATAAATTTTGCATCCACAATGGGCATTGTTCCCTGCTATTTTCAAATTTGCACAAAATTTTGTTTACAGATGCTTGTGAGAGATGATTCAAAAGTCTAATGTTTGCGTGATAAAGCTTCGTAATTCATCATAGTGGACTATTCCTTGAACAATTTTATGCCGAGGCAACTGAACAGTTAAAATGCATTCTCAACAGAACAAATAACATTCTTCAATTTTAGTTCTTGAATGCAGTTGACAAATTCACCACATCTAGCTAAAGTTTGTATGTAACAAATGAAATTCATCTAAACAAAATAAAAACTGCTTCTTTACCATAGGTATTCTAGTTGATGAATTAACCTAAGGAACTATGTGATTACACGTGGCCAATAAACGAGGAAGCAACTAAAGAAAAAGACAATCAGTTTACATAGAGATTGAATGAAATAAAATAAGGAGATTCCAATTGCTACACTATCCTCAAGTATGAGCCACAGGTGACTTGATGTCTTTTCTGCTGCATGTGACAGGAGCAGATAAAATTTCCGTCATATATTCATTGTTCAGGTTAAGTATTTCCTATTTTCACAGCTTCAATTGATGTGGATTCTTGATTTGGAAAAACCTGAAAAAATAGAACATTGATTAATTAAGTAGTAATGCGTGCAAAATCCAAATAGGTGTCACCACCCCAAATTTGTAAACCACACGGTCACCAACCAAAAGAATTGAACCTTATCTCCAACCTGAGCCCAAATTTGTGCACAACCATCAACCTTGAAGATGCATGCAAACCAGATAATTTCATTAACATTGGCATGTATCTTTTTAGCATTGTCATTCACATGTATCCATGTTTTGAAGTGGAGTAATCTATAATGACTGCAGAGCTATTTCATAGCTGCAGATGCTGAGATAGTTGCTGCCTCAGTTATTAGGGAAATAGGTTGGCAAGCCTGGAGGCAAGCACTTATATCAAATGGAAGTAACTTAGAACCATCAAAAATAAGATTAACACCAGGAAGGATTGCTTCTTTACTATCATTTTCTTCTGCGTCAGTTTTTATTGTATCCACTTGAGTTGCTTCTTTAACAGCCTTTGTGGCAGCTACATCAGCTGGAGTTAATGCGTATGATCTGCATGCACCATCCAATACAATACACTTCTTGAGACTTGGGATAATTAGGAAATCAAAAAAATTAAAGAAAACAATCTTTCTGTTTTATGTTTGCCAATATGATGATAAGGGAATTTTATCTAATGAATCTTCAAGTATTGAATTAGTAGAAGCTCGGCAACAAACCTAAGAACACTGCCATCAAAGCTCAACACTTCAGTTTGGCAGTGCTTCCGATTAGCAAGTTTTAATCTCTGCTGGACGCTTGATGCCCCTGAAATGGGACAAGAAGGGTCTAGAAGTGGATTCCACTTTCCACTAGCATGGTTCATAAGCCGTCCAAAAGACTCCTTTGCTTGCTCTTTCTGGTAAAGAAGCTTTGCAGTGAAACCTGTTGATTGGTACTCAGCACAAACGTCATGCAACTTCTTCCTTAAGCTTTGTATTGCATCATGGTGTTCAACAAATGAGTCAGATTGGAGCATCTCCGATGAAACTATCCTTCTACATATCTTACTGCACAAGGTTGGACTAAATAGTGGCATACCAAATTCCACACTCAAAGGAACCCACTCGTACTTCACGTCAGAAGGTAACTGATCCAATTCTTTTCCATTAAATAATTTCAATAGCCGGATGTAACCAACTGTCCACAGTTGCATTTGTTCAGCCAAATTAGTCAACAGAGAATTCAGTTTAGAATTTTCCTCTTTACAAAGTCCTAATTCTTCTCCTACAGAGGCAATAGTCCCATCTGCATTCTTTAAGGGCAAAGGGATATCCAAAGTAGTTGCTTTTCCAGATTTATTAAGATCGGACTTACTGAGAGGCAGGACCAATGCAGCGGAATGTTTAAGAAGTGAATTTAAACAATGCAAGAGTATACTCCCCTTTACTAAATTTCCTTCAAATTTCCTTCCCAACCCTCCTATTGTGGTACCATCCCAAGACCATATAAGGGCTTTCTCACAACCAGCCAATGGAGCAGGAAGCAAGCGCATACACTGTCCTTTCATCAGAACAACTGACAGAGGCCCACTAGCTGCAGTAGAGTATAACACTAATTTCATCCAAGGACTCATAGAGGAATATGTGGGAGGACCAAAATGAACTGGACCTGTAGGTCTAGGAAGAAATGAGGAATGGGAAAGAGGCACTATGGACACAAGTATATCATAGTCACGAAGAAACAAACGGTTAAGAGTTGCCGGTGCAAGAGAAGCCAAGCTTTCAGACCGGAGAATATCTACACGATATTTCCTTTTCTTCTTTTGTAATTCTATTCCAACATCTGACTCTTCAACTACTACTAGTTTCTCATTGGCATCGAAATTTGTGTCTGGCTTATCCACTTTCTGAATGTGCTTACTTCCATCGTCCAAAGTAATAGAATGGACTCCATCACCCATACTACTAGGAATATGTTCTGAGTGAACAGAAGCCTCTACTACATTCTTCTCTGATTCAAAATTTTCAAAGTTATCAGCATTTATTTCAGCTTCTGTAACACCAGAGTCTCTTGATCTTTCAGCCAAAGAGATTTCAGGCTCAGCTATCACAGAACTTGAGTTATCATTGTTTGAGGTAGTCGTACCCATTTGATCTAACTCTCCCTCTTCTTTTTTATCGGCAGGTATTCCACCTGATTGCAGACATTCTAACACACAACGTAAACTATAGGCATGATTTGCAAATTCCTGTAGTTCTCCCTCAAATGTTGCACCCTGCAGGGTGCTAAGATCCTTGCACAGATCAGCAATGCTGGCATGGCCCAATTTCCCCGCTTCGTAGAGTGTAACGGCATGAGTTTTCAGGCCTGACAACGTTCAACAAGTAGTATGATCTTGATAAATTGTACATGAACTAAGAAACTATCAGAACAAGGACAGAATTAAATTGTACATGTCACATCTCATGCAGATGTCATTGAACGGTCATCAATAAAAAATTGTAGAGGAAACACTATGCAGATGCGCTAATCAGTTATCAGAGGAAATGACATATACATGAACTAAGAAGTCATGTTTTGGTTCATTAAGTTCCTCTTTTCAAGCATCAAAACAAAAAGGAGAATGGAAGCTAAAGCTGGCTTATTTTCATTCAGCCGCATACTTTTGTAGAACGGGAAGAGAGAGGACTAACTCACAAGGATAGAAGTCCAAAAAAACAACAAAAGAATTGAGATTAATCATTCAAACTTCAATGGCATTATAACCTTGAAGTCCTCATTAGTGATTGGTCATCAGGCATTTTTTTTCATACACTCTCGGTCTCAAAGGATGTCTCAATCAAATGCACAATATTGAACCCTGATTATTCTGAGTCAAGCAGGTAGACTAACTTAAGGGGAAATAGCTCTTCATATTGTTGATTATGCCCCTAAACAAGAAAGGAGACCACTACTAGAAGAAAAACTATTGTCTCACACATTTTGATGTGTAGAAAAACAGAAACCGGAAAATGTTGGCACTTAAAAGCTTGAAAACAGTAACTTTCACTAGAAACTATCAGAACAAGGGCAGAATTAAATTGTAGAGCTAAAAACATCTGCATGAGATGTGACTGATAATGATAGTTTACTCGTACATATCATCAATAAAAGGTCATGAGCAACGTTATTATGTATTACTCATTACTCGCAACTTTTTATGCTAGCACAAACTGACTTAACAATTACATTTAAAAAACACAGTTCTGAAAACTATACCTAATGAATTGAAGCTTAAAAAAAGGAGGAGCAAAAGATATAAACCTGGTGAAACAGATCCCATCATAAGATAGGACGTAATATTAGCATCAACTATGAAAGCAACACGGGTATAGGAAGAATGAGGACCATAGTTTCCTGAAGCTGAAATATCTCCTTGTTGAGTGGAGTCATTATCAATAAATATATTCTCAGAACCCTGACTAGCAACAGAAGCATCTTCGTCACTGACTATACTTCTAGGAGACATTGGTACAATTGAATCTCCAAGAATAGATTCTGGATCAATCACTTTTGTCGCCCATCCCAAACGACACACAAAAGAAGCAGCAGCCTGTAATTGTGACAACTCAGCCTGTAGAGTTGTTGCCAACTCACTAACAGTTGCATTTTCATTTGAGACTACAAAAACTGCATACAGCAGCCTGAAAGCAAAAGGTCCATAGTTAGACTCAAGCCATATGGAAATATACACTTTTAACAAAAATAATGTAAACACAGACTGAAACAACTGCTTTACTCTTCAATAGGATCTTCATAAGACTGCTCCCTGTTGGAAACAAAGCCTTCAAGCCTGGAAACTGAGGCACCATAAATACAATATTATTGAAATCACTTAAAGAGACAGAGCTTTTGAAAATGGCGTTTTACATGTTTCATATGCCTATATCTTCCCTTAAGTTTATTTAACGAATTTACTATAAGACCATGGGTAGTAGGACATGCTTGAGTCTTTTGACAAACTTAAATAATTTTGGCACTTCGATACCAGATTAAACTAATGTCCAAATGTTTGATTTAGTTTAGTTGTTGTGCTGACAAAAACAGAACTATATCGTTTCAATTTTGGGCAACCAATAAGGTCAATCCAGTTGGTCAGTTGCCTCAACTTAGAACCAAACACAACTGACTCTACCCTACTTATTTAAATGATGAAGCTTCAGACAAAAACTCATAGGAATTATAATTTTGATAACGAAGTTATCAAAGTAAAACCTATTAAATTAACATATATAGAACAAACCATAATCGGAATACACCTTTAAACCGGTCATCAGGATATAAAGGAACTTCAAAATAGATCAGTCCTCGTCTGCAAAGACTCCTAACGATATCAGGATCAAACATGACAAATGAATTTGCTTCCTCCTTACTACAGACTTTGTCTGCTATGGCCGTTTCTTCATTTGAGAGTTTCTATTAAAAGTGGGAAGAAATAGGCAACAAGTAAGAGTAGATAATTGCTAGCATTTCTCCAAATGTTATTTCTCACTTCCAATGAACCATAAAATTAGTAAATACTCGTCTATTTTATAAGGGTGAAAGACATACCCCACCTTAAATTCCTCCAAGGTAAAGTTCACAAGACAAACTCCCCACCAGGGTTCAATTGGAAAATCCACAGGTTGAGTAGGCAAAAGTTCTTTTGCTATTGACTTGTTCAGTTTCCACATTATTTTCTGGATATTCCCAAAACAGGATTGGCAGGTGAGTTATGAATAATATATGTTGCAAGCTTACTTTGAGCATATATATAATGGTATATTCATGATCAGTTGAGTATATTATGCAAGTCCAAATCATTATCCAGAACAAGGGGCAGAAAAGTTGCTGAACTCGTAAACTTAAGTAAAGTTACAAACAGTTTGATACGATGGATAGCTCCTGATAAATATGCATACAAAAGCATAGATGCAAGCAATTCAAGCATTAAATACTTTTGAAGAATTAAGGAAAATTAGATTTGATTTGATTTGATTTTATATTATTCTATTTATTTTTATTTTATGATTATGTCATTATTACTCAGTATTACTATTGTAATTTTCTTTTCTATATAAACAGCTTAGGGCTGTAGTAATAATATATGAAAGTATTTTGTCTTTTACTTTCTTCATGGTATCAAGAGTTATTGGTTAGGGTTTTGTAAAGCTTTTCACAACCCACTAGGGTTTGCTGCGTTCTAACCAACAACTGAGCTATGGCACACAATACCTCATGGAAGGCATCCCTTACGGGTTTTGGAAATCTGAGAACTCTGTTATTATTGCTTGGCTGCTTAGTAATATGGAATCAACGATTAGAAAACCTTTTATGTTTTTGCCTACTGCGAAGGAAGTTTGGGAGGCTGTCAAAGAAACATATTCTGATATTCAGAATTCTTCTCAAATTTTCGATCTCAAATCACGATTGTGGCATGCCAAACAAGGAGATAGAGATGTCACTACCTATTATAATGAGTTGATGACACTATGGCAAGAATTGGATCTCTGCTATGATGATCATTGGAAGTGTTGTGAGGACAGTGTTTTGTTTCTTAAGAGACAGGAGAACGACCGAGTATTCATGTTCTTGATTGGGCTTAATAAGCGACTTGATGAAGTCCGAGGCAGAATATTGGGAAAGATTCCATTGCCATCACTTCGGGAAGCGTTCTCAGAAGTTAGAAGAGAAGAGGCAAGACAAGGTGTTATGATGGGTAAGTCACCTTCTGTTGTTGAGGTTGAAAGCTCTGCCCTAGTCACTAAGAATGAAGACGGGAAGAGAGATGACAAGAAACCATGGTGCGAACATTGCAAACGTTCATGGCACACACGTGATACATGTTGGAAGCTCCATGGAAAACCTCTAAATTGGAAGAAAAAAGGAGGAAATGAAGGTTATGCCCTCCAAGCTGGTACCTCTGATCAAGAGAAGCAGTCTCCTTCAAGCCCATCTCCTTTCAGCAAGGAACAATTAGATCAATTGTACAAACTCTTTGAGTCTCAAACTCCTTCTTGCTCTATAGCTCAGAGAGGTAATTTTCCAAATACTGCTCTACTTAGTGTCTCTCCCAGCCATACTTGGATTATCGATTCTGGTGCTACTGATCATATGACTGGGGAGTCGAGTCTGTTTTCTTCTTATAGTCCTTGTGCAGGTAACCACAAAATTAAAATTGCAAATGGCTCTCTTTCAGCCATTGCAGGGAAAGGTTCTGTTATTCTGTCACCTGTGTTAACCTTAAAAGATGTCTTACATGTTCCCAATTTATCATGTAATTTGTTATCCATTAATAAATTAACAAAGGATATAAATTGTCAAGCTAACTTCTTTCATTCTCATTACACTTTTAAGGATTTGAGCACGGGGAAGATGATTGGCAATGCTAAGGAGAGTGGAGGACTCTATTATCTTAACAATGGACTCGACTTCAAAGACCAACCAAAAACAAGTACCTGCTTTGAATCTAGTTTTGTTTCTTCTAATAATGATGATATTATGTTATGGCATTTACGGTTAGGACATCCTAGTTTTCCGTATTTGAAACATTTGTTTCCTAAATTATTTTCTAAGAAGGATCCGTCTTTATTTCATTGTGAAACTTGTGAATTTGCTAAACATCACCGTTCTTCTTTCTCTACACAACCATATAAAAAATCAAAACCGTTTGCAGTTATTCATAGTGATGTTTGGGGTCCTAATAGAATAAACACTTTTTCTAATAAAAGATGGTTTATAACCTTTATTGATGATCATACTAGAATTTGTTGGGTTTATCTATCGAAAGAAAAATCAGAAGTTGGACAAGTTGTCAAAAATTTCTTTAAAATGGTGCACACTCAATACCAAACAAATATTCAAGTCTTCAGAAGTGACAATGGTAAAGAATATTTTAATATATTTTTGTCTGATTTTTTTCTTGCCAATGGAGTTGTTCATCAAAGTTCTTGTGTTAATACACCCCAACAAAATGGAATTGCAGAGAGAAAGAATAGGCATCTTCTTGAGGTTGCTAGAGCTTTACTATTTGCAAATAAGGTTCCAAAATATTTGTGGGGTGAAGCTGTTTTAACTGCATCATAT
>JBBPBO010000003.1:62188294-62210094 GCA_037974295.1 Cicer cuneatum
CATCTAAAGTTTTAGATTTTCATACCCCTCTTGATGTTTTTCGAAATTATTTTCCTTTGACTAGTGTATCTGCTGATTTGCCACTAAAAGTTTTTGGTTGCACTGCTTTTGTTCATGAACATAAACAACTTGACAAACTCGAGCCAAAAGCAATAAAATGTGTGTTTACCGGTTACTCTCCAACTCATAAGGGGTATCGGTGTTTTGAACCAAAATTAAAAAGAATTTTTGTAACCATGGATGTTACTTTTGTGGAAAATCAACCATTTTTTACTGACATTCATCTTCAGGGGGGAAATTATAAGGAAGATTCATCTTTTACTTATGAAAACATCATTACTTTAAGTGATATAGTGTCGCAAAATTCTGAGACTTATATTGATGCACCAAAAGAAAATGCCCAAGAATCCATATTGGAACTCAATCAACTTATGAATGAGGTTTCGACAGATTCGGGGGCGACAATTTTAAATCAAAATCACACTGATCAAATTCTTGATCTCAATAATAATGAAGGACCGCCTGAAATGCCACAACATAATGACTCAGATAAAGAGACACAAAACAGGTTTACTACCATTGACCCTACTTGGAAGGGAAATGTCTTTGAAAGAAGAAACCATAAACAGAGAAATGAAGGACCCATTCTCCGACCCTTCCAAGATTCCGAACCAATAGATAATCCAACACATCATCTTGATACAGGTAAGTCCTCTTCTGTTCTTAAGAGTCATGTCGAGTATCCTGATATAGATCTCCCTATTACAATTAGAAAACCTGTTAGATCATGCACTAAATATCCTTTGTCTAATTATGTGTCATACTCAAAATTGTCTTCTTCATTTGTCGCATTTACCTCTAAGTTGTCTGCTGTAGAAATTCCAAAAAATATACAGGAGGCTCTAAAAATTCCAAAGTGGCAGGAAGCTGTTCTTGAGGAGATGAGAGCTCTTGAGAAGAATCAAACTTGGAGAGTCATGACGTTACCTACAGGAAAGAATACCGTTGGCTGTAAATGGGTATTTACTGTGAAATATAATTCTAATAATACAGTTGAAAGATACAAGGCACGCTTGGTTGCTAAAGGGTTTACTCAGACATATGGCATTGATTACTTAGAGACTTTTGCTCCTGTTGCCAAGTTAAACACTATTAGAGTTCTCTTGTCTTTGGCGGTGAATTTAGATTGGTCTCTTAACCAACTTGATGTAAAAAATGCTTTCCTGAATGGTGAGTTGGAAGAGGAAGTATACATGGATAGTCCACCTGGCTTTGAAGATAAGTTTGGTTCAAATGTATGCAAACTACAAAAATCCCTTTATGGTCTCAAGCAATCTCCAAGGGCTTGGTTTGAGAAATTCACTCGCTCTGTCAAAAAGCAAGGATATATGTAGGGACAATCAGACCATACGTTGTTCATGAAGTTCTCTAATGTTGGTAAAATTGCAATTTTAATTGTATATGTAGATGATATTATTCTCACAGGAGATGACATTGTTGAGATGGAAAGATTGAAGAAAAACTTGACAAAAGAATTTGAGATCAAAGATTTAGGTGCACTCAAATATTTTCTTGGTATGGAAGTTGCTCGCTCAAAGAAGGGAATTGTTGTTTCTCAAAGGAAATACATCCTAGATCTCTTGGAAGAAACTGGGATGAGTGGGTGTAGACCAGCAGATACTCCTATGGAATTAAATACTAAACTTTGGGAGAAAGGCAGTGTTCCTGTTGAGATTGGAAGATACCAGAGGTTGGTTGGCAAACTTATTTATCTAGCCCACACTAGACCTGACATCGCTTTCTCTGTGAGTGTTGTAAGCCAATTCATGCATTCTCCCTATGAAGAACACTTGGAGGCAGTTTATCGAATCTTAAGGTACTTGAAATCCAATCCTGGAAAGGGTTTGTACTTCAAGAAAACTAATGACAGAGAAGTCTCTATATTTACAGATGCTGATTGGGCAGGATCAGTTACTGATAGAAAATCCACTACTGGATATTGTGCCTATGTTTGGGGAAATTTAGTCACTTGGAGAAGTAAGAAACAAGGGGTTGTTGCTTGAAGCAGTGCAGAAGCTGAATTTAGAGCAATGGCTCAAGGAATTTGTGAACTTTTGTGGATTCGTAAACTCTTGGATGAACTGAAAATGAAAGTTGACTCACCCTTAAAATTGTTCTGTGATAGCAAAGCAGCAATAAGTATAGCTCACAACCCCATACAACATGATAGAACCAAACACATTGAGATTGACCGCCATTTCATAAAAGAAAAAATTGATGCCGGAATTATATGTCTGCCATTTGTGACTTCCAACCAGCAAACCGCTGATATCTTGACAAAAGGTTTGGCAAGACCCAATTTTGAGCGACTTATAGCCAAGTTAGGCATGACAGATATCTATGCACCAACTTGAGAGGGGGTGTTGAAGAATTAAGGAAAATCAGATTTGATTTGATTTTATATTATTCTATTTATTTTTATTTTATGATTATGTCATTATTACTCAATATTACTATTGTAATTTTCTTTTCTATATAAACAGTTTAGGGCTGTAGTAATAATATATGAAAGTATTTTGTCTTTTACTTTCTTCAAATACACATTTATGTTAGCCTCCAGGCAAAATATATACAGCACCTTAGATCTACACTTGTTCATTATATCAATAAATTCATTTCTCCCGATTCCTGTAAGTCTTAAAGCATCTGCAGCGCTAAAATTTGGGATGCTGTCATAAGGTTGCTCTGCAAATAATCAAAACAAGCAGGAAAAATATAAAGGCCAGTTTCTACTCAAACAAACATTTACGATTCATCTTCGACATATTTATTTACTTGTGGCAGATTAAGAAACAAGTGAAAAACGAAGGCAAATTTAGTATAATATGAAGTTAATCATTGCTGAAATACAAAGTCCAATAAATCATGCATATATTATGATGATATAATAATGACAACTGAAAAATTATATCAAATCAAAGTGAGACTTTAGTATCTTGTGAATTCATTCCTATATATTAAATTAGAATACACTCTTCAAAAAAACTTGTTTTCTTAATCTATTCTACTAAAAAATGAACGTCAATGCTAACTTTTAAAAAAAAATTAAATTTAAATTTAAATTCAAATTCCCTATTTTGTCTATCTTCTGTATAATTTTAAATACTTTTCCTCTTTCAATCTAGACTGTCTATATTCTATCTAATAATTATACATACCCTACCCTAATAATTTTAAGCAGTTCTCTCTTGAATATTTTTTCTTTCAATTTATGGTTTTTAGTTTTTAACTTGAATTTAGAAATAATTGTGTGACTGTGATGAAGGAATACTTGTTAATGTAATTTAAATAAACTACCAAGTGGCAAAAGCAAAGGCCAACAAAAGTATCCACTTCTATTTGTGGGAATATCACTCTTGTTCTCTTAAAATAATAGTCGTGAAAAAAGAAACCTCAATTTCATGCTAATGCATCAAGAGTTCGGCACAATCTGCATGCATGGAGTTAATTTAATTGGAATTGCAACAAGCGAATAACATAGTTACCATTTTTCATTACTTCAAAAATCATATTGCAGTAATATCTGAAAGGTGATACTCTCATTACACGGCAAACATAATCCGCCAAATGATAAGGAAATAGCTGCAAGTGACAACAAGGACATTAAATGCAGATGTCCTACAGCAAAAGCAAAAGATGAGAGCACTGGCCAAAATTCAGAAAATACTGATTATATCCGGAGTTCTTAAGTACTAAGTACAAAGATGAACCATTTTTTCTCTTTCTTTAAATAAAAAATACAAGGAAGTATGGTCAAATTAGTTACCAAAAAGTTATCTTAGAGCTAAAGAAACTAAGATATCTTTTAATTGCGACATCACAGTTTTGATTTTGGAAGCATAATATAATTTCAATTTTCTCCACAAAATTCAATCATAACTTTTTCATCACATAAGAACAAAGGCATATTATAGAGATTTGTAACTGTATTTTATATATATGTTAAATTTTCAGGAGTCAAACAGAGTACCGGACTTTCTGTAAAGCACATACAGCTAGATTCTTCCGCAAGTAGCACATCATATTTTCATAATACTCGCTTTCTTTACAAAATTTACGAGCAAAACAACTATTCCATTGAAGTCTCTTCTTTACACAGTATTCAATTGTCCTGCATGAAATATCCATGGCCAGCAATAGAGAAGGCAGTATTATGATTATGAATTTACCAAAAACACTAATGTCATTCAAGATATTGATTTTCTGGTTAAAAACACCACAGTCTACAGCCTTTGTAAATCAAAAGCTTTTTTATTCCTATGCAAATTTATTCTACTTACACAGTTGAAAGATATGCTTCTTTCTAAACTAACTATCAAGCACATTAAAATCTTCAATAAGTTCTCTGTCTAGTTCGACAATGTAACTTTTTATGTCTAATGAAGTTATGTGTATCCCTACCTCCTCACACGCATGCACACAGATAGAAACATAGAGAATCAAAATAATATTGTAATGCAACTTCTTCTTTGGAGAAATTGTAATATAATTAAGAGTTACAAGAGAGAAAGAAAAGATCTCTTATCTCTTTGAACTTCAGAAATTAAAAACCTTACTCAAAATGGGCGTGAGTGGAACACTGCAGGAATACCAAACAAACAACTGCAAAGCTCTCTAACATTCAAGTTATGGGGGCTCAACAATTAGGGGTGTACTTTGCATGGTTCATAAACTAAACTGAAATTGGACCACATTAATGGTTTGGATTAGTCCCTAAAAACCACTTTAGTAAAAACCGGTTAATATTTTAAGCCTCAGTAAAGTATGGTTTAATGCAGTTTGGCTCATAGTATAGTTTGGTTTTTTAAACCTTTTGTACAATCCACTACTTAAGCCTCAGTTGTTCTCAATTTATCAGAGACTCTAAGGACTGTTGTTTTCAGCAGTAGAAACTATAGAGCTAAATAACAAATGTAACACGTTCAACAGTCATTAGAGTACAATGTATTTGGATAAATAACTTAATTAAGCGCTTATGTATAACTGTTTCTATAATCAAAGAGATAATGTTGTTAGACTACTTTCAAATAAATTTCAAACTGTTTTTATAAGCTATCGGGTGGAACTTACTAAAATAAGCTGAAACAAGTCACGAACATGTAATAAGATATTTTCATAAACTCTCTCAAACACATAAGTGCTCGTGTTGTAACATACGCTCAAATAAGTTGTAAAGAAGCTCCTTGAAACACACCTTAAGGGGTTTATAAGAGCTTATTCAATTACATGATACAAGTAAATATTTATAACCACTATTGAATCACTTAGTGAATATTAATTACTTAGTTGTGATTAAATTGGATAACTACTCACTACTAGTAATTACTAACCATAACAAGAACAGTGACATTATAAATAGAATAAAACAAACAAACAAAAAAAAAAAAACAGAGAGATAGAGATTTAACTTACCTTGCGATCCATTCTTCTCTGGAAGGAACCGTTTGTTGAAGTCGCCTAGGAAGATTCTCCCATTGGCATTCATCCTTAATCGCTTTTTCCAACAACAGTTCCTCAACCGTCACCGGAGCACGCTGCATTTTCCACCACTCATTAAACAACACCACAGTTCCTGCAACAACAACAACAAAAATCTGTGATTAATCGATCGCCGATATCTCGATAACCGCATCCAGAAAATAGAGAATTGAATTGAAGCGAGTGGAATTAGCGTCAAATTGAGAGGATCCGAATAGGAATGTTATTATATTTTGGTTTAGCGTCAAATTACGACGTCGTAAATACTAGCGTTGAGAAGCGATGGTGTGAGTGAGAATGTGAATGAATGAAAGAAAGAAAGAACCTGATGTGTGGTGAGAGTGTTGGATTAAGCTTCACGGTTTCGAAATCGGAATGGAATCTGAATTCTGAACACAATCACACTCTTTGTTCTTCTTTCGTTTAAGATAGCGATCTCAACAGCTTTGTCAAAGCTCCTCCTAGTTGCATGGCATTTGGGTGAATACTTTGAATACTTTGTAATAAAAACAAATATCAAATAATAAGCAATCTTTTTTTCAAATAAATATTTTATGTAACTTAATTAGTTTTAAAATCTTACATTTGTTGAATTTGGTTTTTATAAATACTAGTGTATAAAAGTTGTTCTAAGAAATTTAAGTAAAAAATATATATACAAGGACGAATATTGAGATTGAATAAATATTTTTCAAAATCAATAGTTGGACTGAAAGTTAATATCTTATAAATCTATAAATTTTGACAATAATTTATAATCATTTTTTATATCATTACGATGTATTAAAATTAACGTTATATATAATTACATTGTTGATGTTTATCTAAATGCAATATAATGGTATAGAAAATAATAACAAATTAGTATCAAAATTTATAGGTTAGATAGCACTGTGGTCCCTTAATTTAATTTCAATTAACGTTTTAGTCATTTATCTTTTTTTTCCCGATTTGGTCCTTTATTTTAATTTTAAGTGACAATTTGATCTTTTATGTTTTAAAATGTCAACAATATTATCCTTTTTTTTTTTACAAAAATTCAAAAAACTCATCAAAATTTTCAACCAAAACCCATAAAATTAATTATATTCTTTAATATAATACAAATTTCATCAAATTCGTAACTCAAATCTTCAAATAAACTCATACAAAAATTTCATCAAATTTTATTCTTTATTTGATATTGTTAAAAATGGAAATATGAGTTTATTTGAAGATTTGAGTTTCGAATTTGATGAAATTTGTATTATATTGAAGAATATAAATAATTTTATGGATTTTGATTGAAAATTTTGATGAATTTTTGTAAAAAAAAAAAGGATAACATTGTTGATATTTTAAAACATAAAAGATCAAATTGTCACTTAAAATTAAAATAAAAGAACAAATTGAAAAAAAAAAAGATAAAAGACTAAAACGTTAACTGAAATTAAGTTAAAAGACCACGTGTGCTATTTAGTCAAATTTATAAATATAATATGTATGATAGTAACTTTCATCCAACTACTTAATTTTAAAAAAATATTTATTTAATTTGATATTATTAAATGAAGGTAATTAGTTTGATGTAATTTGATCTCTCGTGTAAAAAAAGAAAAGGAAAAAACATAAAATATTTGATATGATTGATTCCGTTTTTCTAAGGTTGATTGATTGCAACTTTGTGCCAAATAATGAGATTGAAGGAAATTATTCTCCGAAGAAAATAACTGATGACCATGCCTTTAAGATTATAATGTGGAGTTTTTTATTAATGGGGACTGTGTATGGATAATAAATATATTATTATTAAATTAAAATAAAAATTACAAAAAGAAAAAAGAGAGGACTAATGTTATGATTAGTGCTGACATTATTGTATTTGAAGGAGAATTAATATGGTGCAAGGGTTATTCGTAGGATGGCATGTCTACAAAAATGTGACAAAAGGATTAGACTATTCTTTTCATATTTAACAAAATTATAAACGATAGATTACTTTAATATAAATTGATAAAAATAGAGCAATTTAGATCATTTTATTTTATTTTTTACTTTTCTTTTTTTTGTTAAGAAAGACAGAGAGACAAATATTTTTTTATGTGTAATATAATTTTTTTAAAAATTATTTTTTTGTTATTTAGATCTCTGTCTCTCTCTTTACACGAGAGAGAAAATGAGAGAAAATAAAAATGATCCAAATCCAAAATAAAGTGTCTTTTTAATGTAATTTCAATTTCAAAAGTGTAGATTTTTTTACATTGTTGCATTCTAGTTAGTGGTTTATACTACTTGAGGACATATCTCACTAAAATCAACCAGATTTTGTTGTAAATATTATCAGTGCAAAATATTTTTGAGAGGTCATGTTGTGACAAATAGATTAATTCAATTGTGACACTCACAGCACAATTGTATCACTTGGAATGATAAAATGTTTGTGAGGTATGTCAGTTTGCTAAGCAAAAACATAATGATTATCTCATCAATCATTATCAATTGAGCATGATGCATTTGCCTCATTTGAATTGCTATAAAATAAATTGTTATACTATATCTACATCATTAATTTATAATCAAGCTTATTTAATTTTTTTTATTCAAGCTTCTATGATCCATATTCGAAAAACAATAAAGAAATAAAGGAACTCAAAATTGCATTGACGATTTTCTAAGTGCGAAAAAAATAAGGTTTATATAACTATAAACGCACTACAATACTAGAATTTATAAAATAGCATAACATTAATTTAGTTCATGTCATGAAACACATAGATAAAATACAGTGATTCACAGCAATATGTAGTTTTTTCTAAATCATTTCCTTCGATTTAGTAATGAGAAATTTTCGTTGCTAGTTATTCTTCAAATAACTTATATATAACTATTTCAGAAAAGTGAACAGGATTTAAAATTACATCAATATACTATCCCAATAATTAGATTATGAAACATGTTATCATAATAACAATACTAATAGTATCTCACAACATATGCTTCACAAATTAATTATTTAAATTATTGACACGTAGAACTTCAAACTCGTTTGTATTTGTCTGATCACAACATCTACTTCTTCTCCTACCTTTCTTCACAATGTTGCAAATGGTACAATAGGAGATGCTTAGACAAACTTTTCCTATGAAAATTACAAAGTGAGAAAAAATTACATGCTTGAGGTTGAGTGAAATACATCAAATATATGTTTGAACTTTAAAATAAACAACATAAATAAATATATTTGAATTCAATATTTTTAAGATTAAAATTCTCTATTTTTAGTGATGTGATAATCTATTATCAATTAATAATGTAAAAAAAAAATGTTGTGTTCAACCAAGATGAATATGAGAAATAAATTTAAAAAAGTCAAAGTTTTTAAAAATTAGACTAATAAAAGGTTTTTTTATATTTAATTTTGAATACGAAATGAACTATATTTTTAAAGTTTTGAATAAAAATGAATTTTAATAAGCAAGAGTACTCTGAGTATATAAAAAATAAATAAACACGAACTCAAAATAATTTGAAATAAATTATGCACATCACTTAAAAAAAAACCACGAATTCCTTGTTAATTTAACTAATTTGTTGTAAGCTCGAGCTTAGCTTATTTGTTAAACAAGTTTTAAACATATTGAAATTGACTTGTAGGCCTAATTCATTTATCAAGTAATGAACAAATCAAGTTATATATTAGTAAGATATTCATTGTTTATGTGAGTAAATTTCTGACTATAATATGTAAAATGCGAGATTGAAAGAAGGGAAAAAGTGTTTACCAACAAGCCTCTGCCTCTAAGCCACCTTTGAAATTTAGTTGCATCCAACACCATAAACATATACATTGTGTCAATTATGTTGCTCAAGAACAAGTCATATGCATGTCTCCAAGTATGGATGAATAGCAATGAACTCCAAAGGCCCCAAAATCCTCTGATAAATCCCAATGTTACACTCAAATAAATTGAATTCTTATCTTCTTGAGTACTTTCTTCGGTTGTTTTTTGTTTCTTAAGTGTAACTTCTTCATCTCTTAGACACTTTATGTCAAGTGGTTTTCCACAAAGACCAACATTCCCTTTATAACTTGAAGGATCAAAACATTGTAATTGTGTGCCAATTGGAATTCTTTCAAATAGGTTGTTATCAGACAAATTTAACATGGAAAGCCGGTCAATTTGAGCTAAAGAATGAGGAATTAACCTAGATAAATTGTTTCTCGACAAGTCAAGAAATTCAAGTGATGTTAATTTTCCAATCTTTGAAGTAATTTCTCCACTCAAATTGTTGCTTGATAAATACGACATGTGTAGTATTGTGTCTGAGCTGATGAAGAAAGTGATGAGAGGAATAGTTTGTATTGTAAGTTATATCTTGAAAAAATAAGTGTTAATTGTTGTGAACTTCATATTGGAAGCAAAAAGTTTTTAATTATTGATAAAAAATTGATACAAAAATATATAAATGAATGCTAATTTAGGGATTTTATTATTTTATGAATTTATTGAGAACACTTTCATTCTTTTTGAAAACACATGTATGAGTAGTATGTAATGCTCTGATGATGTTATCGTTGTTTTCTTCGCTTCAATCTCCAATTATAAATATTTTGTATAAGATGTGTTAGATTGGTAACCGTTTAATGAAAGTAATAGATATATTATTGGAACAACAAATAAACATATGTGTATCAATAATGACAACTCAATAGGAGAAATCAAAAAGCAAAAGTTAAATAGGTATTTATATATTTTAAGGGCAGTGTAGACATGCAAGGTTGTATAATGTTATAGCATTCTGAGCAAATTAAATGTCTACAATATAGTTGTCAAAAATCACACTTAGAAAAAATGAAAATTGAAGGGATATATACACATAGTTATGTAGAATTGAAATCCAAGTGAAGCTACCAACAATCAAAAAGTTCATACTATCAATACCGTTGATTGGAAAATTGTCTAAGGAATAAAAAACATCAGCTATTAACTTGTTTAGGGATGTACAAATTGCAAAGAGCAATTAAAATAGTAAAGTTAAAAATGGTAAACCTGAATAGCAACATTTTTTGTACACTTTTCTAAGTTTTCGATATCTTTTCCAGCCTTGTGTACATTTCTGCACACCCCAAGCATATGTAAAGATTAAAATAATGATAATACAAAAATGGATTGGTTGTTAATATATTTGTAAAATATATAAATTTGTAGTAATCATTCGTTGACAAAGATTCTATACAAATGTTAGTGTGTTGCCTACACAATCATGTAAACAAACAACTAAAGAATCTCTTTGTACAAAATATTTAAGACCTTGTTTTCACCAGACTTGGAAGTTTAAAAAAATATAAAAGGCAAACCTACACCAAAAAGTAAGAGGTTCAAACTAAGAAATCTTTCCTAGCTTCATGAAATGCACCTCGTTTTAAATAATCACACATAACATGGGTGAAGTATATCGATGAGAGTAACACATTATAATAACAATAATAACAATAGAAGATGAATTACATTTTTTTCACAATAAATTTAAAAAAATTACTGACATAAAGAGTCAGAAGAAACTTATTTCTTAAATCTAGCTTAGGAGAGGAAAAATGCAATGCAACATAGAAGCTAAATCACCTAATATGTGCACAATAGATGAAATAATCAAGCTTGTCACAATATTTCATCACCTTTGCTGCGTGTTAGATAAAATAAAAGTGAAAGTTAGATACGAGTCTTGTACACAAATTATAGTCATGATACAGTGAAATATGACTTTCAATCTAAAATATAAGTTGTCTCTTATGAATATATTTGAAGAGATCTTGATCTTGCAATGAATATTTTTTAGTAAATAGTGTTGGAACTAGGTTGGTTATAAGAACAATTCATTCATCATGTTTTGGTGATAACAAAAGTACTTTGTGGGAACAATTTATTGTACTAATGATTTTATTGAGTGTCCAATAAATAAAACTAGGAAATGGAGGAAACAATATAAGAGGAAAATAGCGAACATAAATGTCAGAGGAAATGAAGACATCAGATGAAACAAAGATGTCAAAGGAAACGAAGACATCAGAGGAAGCAAAGTCAAATAAAGTCAATGCAATGTTCAAACTATGGTTGTTACATGTGTTGTTGTATGCGCACATCTGCCTCTGAAGCTTCTGTCTTATTGTGACTCTGAAGATTCTACGCATCTGCCTCTGAAGACTAAAGTGTGCCTATTTTAGCATGCCTCTGAAGCACCTACCATAAGTGACTCTAAAGCTTCTGTTCAAGCTGCCTCTGAAGCTTATGTTCCACTCGCTCTAAAGATTGCAACTTGTTCCAAGATGCTGCCTCTGATTTGTAGCACGCTTTGAAGATCCACTCACTCTGAAGATGCAACAAGGTGACGTTGCCCATGCCATTAATTATAAGTCAAGCAGTTTTGCATCTGCCTCTAACAAACAAAACCAAGCAACACAACATCTGACTCCGATGATCAAGTCATGTTCTGAGAAAGGAAAGGCAACAACTCTAATGGAAAGTCAAGACTCTGATGAAGACTGAGTTGTATCATGATTCTGAAGGTCCAACAACACATTCTAATATGTTCCCACTGCTTTATTCATGCGTATGAAAGAAGTTTCAAGGATAATTATTTTCAAGCGCAATTTGGACAATATTCGCACATGATCAATCTAGAAGATTTGGCCTTAAACCTGAATTGGAAGCAATCTTTTCTCAACAGTCATATTCCCAAATCGTGTTAATCAAGGTTTATTCTTAGTGAAGATTATTGTTGACCTCGCGCAAGGAAGATACGTTCAGAATTTGTTTGAGACAATATTGAAACCCTAATTCATGCTATTTATTGGGGATCAATTCTGAAAATAAAAAATAAAACAAGACGTTATTTTATCATTCAGTCATGCAACATTATTCAAATTCTCATAAAGTATCTTTAAATTGAAACCATAAGAACAAAATGGAATAACATTAAATAAATAGCAGTGTCTCTCCTTAAATGAATCAATTGTTTCATTTGAAACCTATCTTGTCGAAAATGACACAATGTTCGCAAGACGCTGTTCTTGAACTACTGAAATTAAAAAAAAATGTGTATAAGGGTACGCAAAAATTTAGTATAATGAAAATGAGAATATAAGATTCGAAAGCCATATGTTAAAATCCTAGGATGTTTGTCAAACATGTATTAAATACACATAATTTGCACCCTCATCTGCTTACCACCATTTTTAACCTAGTTATTTTTTTCAAAAGTTTATTTTGGGCATGGAGATTAAAGACAAAAATTGTGTTTTTCATGACATAATGATCTAACAAATTTAGAGATTGAAATGTGACATAATAGAAAAAGAATTTCAGAGATATTCAAATGTGTATTTGGAGGGGTGACAATACCTTTTATTTTAAGTTGGAATCATTATTAATTGTTCCTTATTTTGTTTGATTGTTTCATGATATCTTGATTGTAATAGAGGCTAGTAAAATCTTTGTATTCAAAATTAGAGTGAGCAATATCCCTTATTTTGTTCAATTTTTTTTGTTGTCAATGTCTCCCTATGACAATTTATTTTGTTTGATGGAAAAAAAATACACAAATTAATGACAATATTTGAAAATTGAAAAGCATTTAAGCTGACAATATCACGATAAAATAAACCATATCATATATAGCATATATAATATATAAATATAATTCAAGAATCAAATCAATAATAATTATAAGGCTTTTTTTAAAAAGAAATGGCATCTGAATTACTAAGATTGATTTGTCTATGAAAAGGGTTGTATACTGTAAAGGTGAGGGATTTAATCAAAAAGTGTATTCACATTCACCTTTTATTATTTGTACGCAATAAGTGAGTGGGAGAATGAGTTTGGCTGAATTAACAAGAAATATAAGAAATCGGTAACATAAAAAGGGAGATTAGAAATGAAATTAAGAAATATATAACATAAAAAAAGAGACTAAATAAATGCAACAATATAGATCAGACATGGATAAAGAGAAGGAAAAATTACGATGTTGTTGCAATCAACGAACATGTACCTCTGAGCCTCACAATTATATAAACACACAAACTTTGGGGGTATCTTTGGAGTAGAGTTGGTTATACATGAAACGCGGCTGTGATATGCAACTGAGCTATGAAACGAAACTTGGGGCCACGGCTGACCCCAAAGGGACATCCAAGGCGAGATATGAAGGGATTTTGTCATTTTTTTTATGTTCTGAATAAAATTAACAAATTCAATAATTTTTTAATTTTGATTTTTTTTTCGAATTTTATTCGATTTGGAAATTGTCGATTTTTTTTTATGTTATGATAAAATTAACAAATTCACGAATTTTTCAATAATTAAAAAATTTAAATAAAATTAAACTATGTCATTAATATTTTTTATTAAACTATTTTTTACGTGTCATTTTATGTTTCTGTCTTAATGAAAACATGAAATGGGTCATAGGCCCCCTGGCCCAAGTCCACAAAAATTAAAAAATAGGGGGCTGGGGCCAAAGAAGATTTAAAATTTGGGGCATAATAAAAAATTTATTAAATGAGACTTTAAAATTAAGAGCTTTTTTGACAGTTCTGCAAAACGCGACTGCGAGATGCAACTGAGTGGCGGAACGAAACTTGAGTACACAGCAGACAGGGGAGGGACGTCGAGGTTAGACGTGAAGGGACGGTGGAAGGAATTTGGGGCGCTGGGCTTTTCCATGGGATAAAGAGGTGGGGCATCTGACAAAAAAATTAAGGATTAAAAGAGGTGAAAATGATGTACAAACAAAGTAGATGAAAATGAGGTGCAGATCTGTGTTAGTGAAACACAACATACAAGAGAGGAGATGAGATATGTTTGTGCACGTGGAATGAATTAATCTGGAGTGACAACAATAGAATAGGGAAATTTGTTTTAATAACATATAATAGATTAAAAATAATTATCACCCAATATAATTCGACTACAAATAATCGGTCCTAAACATAATATTTAACACATTCTTTATATAATGACTCCAATAAATCAATTGCAGTAACTATATGTTTTTTTTTTCTTCGGTGAATCTGTTGGACAATTGTTTCCTTTTTGGGTCATTTAGATGGAAGAAAAAATCTCATGTGATGTCAAATGTGATTTTAGTAAAAATGTATATATGTTTGATTATTGTCAAACAATTGAGTTTGCATCTAATCTTCAGTTTAGACAAATTAATTCTGCAGAATCAGTTCTATACAAAATCACATTTATCAAACATTCATATAGAAATATACTAATCAGCTTCACTGCACTTGTGCTGTGGAATTTGCGAAAGATTATACTTATAGCAAATGAGGTGGTTTCTTATTCAGCAAGTGAAGCACTTTTATTTGTGTAACAAAAATTAACAGGCATGGCAAGCTTGTTCACCACATCAACCTTCACTTATTCTCCCGTCAACAATGGCTCGAGGAGTTTCAGTAAGCCGAGCAACTCTTCGATACGAGGGTGTTGTATAAAAGCAATGAGGATAGAGAAATCCTTGGAAGAACTATACAATGTGAAGGTGGAAAGAAAAGTTTCACCTGAAAGACTAGCTCAACTCGAAGTTTCAAGATGGTCGGCATGGAAGACTGGAAAATGTAGGTTGCCGTGGGATTGGCAGGTAGACCAACTGGTGTACGTAGAAGAAGGTGAAGTTAGAGTTGTGCCTGAAGGGAGCAAGCGTTTCATGCAATTTGTTGCGGGAGACTTAATTCGGTATCCGAAGTGGTTTGAGGCTGATCTTTGGTTCAATGGTCCATATCAAGAACGTTATAGTTTTCGAGCATATGGTGATGACTATTGACAATGCTGCATGATGATCGTGTAAAAGTAATGTGTGTATCTTTTTTGGTTGTTATGTGTTATCAAATAGATATGTTTTGTAGTTTTCTTGTACTGAATGTACTACCAATATATATATTTGGTGAATACATGTGATAATTTGCATCCTTTATAAGAAATGTTCATCTTGAATGCTTCTGGTGTGAATTATACTACTTCAGGACATATCTCACTAAAAGCTTCCAGATTTTGTTGTAAATATTATCACTGCAAAATATTTTTGAGGTCATGTTATGTCCATTAAATAACTTCAATTGTGATACTCACAGCACAATTTTATCACTTGGAATGATAAAATGTTTGTGAGGTATGTCAGTCTGCTAAGCAAAAACATAAACATTATCTTATTAATCATTACCAATTGAGCATGATGCATTTGCCTCATTTGAGTTGCCATAAAATAAATTGTTATACTATATCTACATCATTAACTCATAATCAAGCTAGTTTAATTTCTTATTCAAGCTTCCATTATCCATATTGGAAGAACAATAAAGATAACACGGAAACTCAAAATTGCATTGACAATTTCCTAACTACGTAGAAAACAAAGTTTATATAACTACAAGCGCGCTGCAATACTAGAATTTATAAAGTAACAGAACATTTTAGGACATGTCATGAAACACAGATAAAATATAGTGATTCACAACAATTTTAGTTTTTTCTAAACCATTTTCTTCAATCTAGTAATAGGAAATATTTGTTGCTACTTATTCTTCAAATAACTTACATATAACTATTTTGGAAAAATGAGTAGAACTAAGAATGACATCAACATACTATCCCAATAATTAAATTATAAAACATGTTTTCATAATAACAATATGAATAGTATCTTACAACATATACTTCACAAATTAATTATTTAAATTATTGATACATAGAACTTCAAACTCGTTTGTATTTGTCTGATCATAGCTTCTACTTCTTCTCCTACATTTCTTCAACAATGTTGCAAATGGTACAATAGGAGATGCTTAGACAAACTTTTCCTGTGGAAAGTACAAAGTGAGAAAAATTTACATGCTTGAGGTTGAGTGAAATAAAAAAAAATATAAGTTTGAACTTTAAAATAAACAACAGAAATAAATATATTTGAATTAATACTTTTTAAGATAGTTAACATAAAAGTAAATATTTATAGTGATATGGTCGTTTATAATTAATTGCAATTAAAAAAATTAAACAAAAAGAAGAGAAAAAAAGTTTACCAACAAGCTTCTAAGCCACCTTTGAAATTTAGTTGCATTCAGCACCACAAACACATACATTGTGTCAATTATGTTGTTCAAGAACAACACATATGCATGTCTCCAAGTTTTGATGAATATCAATGAACCCCAAAGGCCCCAAAATCCTGTGATAAATCCCAATGTCACACTCAAATAGATTGATTTTTTATCTTCTAGACTACTTTCTTCAGTTGTTTCTGGATTCTGAGTTGTAAATTCTTTATCTCCTGGACAGTTTCGGTCAAGTGGTTTTCCACATAGACCAACATTCCCTTCATAACTTGAAGGATTAAAACTCTGTAACTGTGTGCCAATTGGAATTCTTCCAAACAGATTGTTATCAGACAAATTCAACATGGAAAGGCGGTCAATGTGAGCCAAAGAAGGAGGAATTAATCCAGATAAATTGTTTCTTGACAAGTCAAGAAATTCAAGTGATATTAATTTTCCAATATTTGAAGTAATTTCTCCACTCAAATTATTGTTTGATAAATTCAATGACACCAATCCTATCAAGTTTCCTATTTCTTCTGGAATATCTCCCGTCAATTGATTGCTTGAAAGATCAATGCTCCTTAAAATGAGTTTATTATTCTTGAACAATCTTTCTTCACCTTTCCACATCAACAATATTGTCAAATCATAACTGCCATAAGTAAACTCGATTCCAAAACTCGTTGGATTAATTGAAAAAATTTCTGGGAATGAAGTAGATAAAACATTTTGAGACATTGTAGAAAAATTCTTCAAGCAATTGAAAATCGGTCCTGATATATTGTTTTCTGAGAGATCCAACAACTGAATGTTTGTTAAGTAACACAGACTCCGAGGAAGATTTCCATAGAATTGGTTCCTTCTTAAGCTTAACATTTGCAATTGGTGTCCAAACCAATACGGTATTGGTCTTGAGAATTTATTATCTCCAAGATCTAGCATGATTAAATTTATGCAATTTTTCAAGGAGTAAGGTAGCTTCCCAGTGAAGCTATTGTTCCGCAATATCAATGCCTTAAGTTCAAGTAATGATCCCATTGAGGATGGGACTTCTCCAGACAATGTATTGTCACTCAAATCTATAAATTCCAATGCTTTCAAATGACCCCAACAATTGGGGAGCTGACTTGATAACTGATTCTTTGATAGATCCAATATGCGCAACCTATCAACCATAGTGTTAGTACACAAGAACAAATCAATTTTTGAAAATTTGTTCTTGGATATCTCAAGCACTGTTGCACTTTGAAAAAATGGTGGGATTGAACCTTCAAATTGATTTGAATCTAGAATTCCTCGAAAATCTTCATTAAATCTTACGGGTAAATTTGGAATTGTGCCGCTGAGATTATTGTTTGAAATATTCATAAACAATAGATATTTTGGTTCAGTCCAAAACCACACTGGAACTACGTCTGTGATTTTAGCATCTGAAATGTCCAGGCCTTGGAGATATTTTTGACTCTGCAACCATATAGGGAAACTAGGCCCTAATATACAAGACCTTAGATATATGATATACAATTGAAAAGGTGGCACCCAATTTTCGCTGAATATTAAAGCTAATGAATTGGAATTCAAGTTTAAATACTTTAACATGGACATGTTGTCAAAATGAGAGTCAGTGATCATACCTTCCAAATTATTTGAATCCAAGTCTAGACTTTCTAATTGATAAGGGAATGAATTTTGGATTATCTTCCCATGTAATAGATTGTCAGAGAGCATCAATGTTATTAAAGATGAGAACACTGACATGTTAGGTAGTGTGCCAATAATTTGGTTGCTAGCCAAATTTAATTCTTGCATTAGTACTTTGCACACCCAACAGATAAATTATGAAGCATCACTGATAGTTCTTCACTTAACTTGTTACTTGACATGTCTAATGATCTTAACAAACATAAGTTACCAAATGATTTTGGAATTCCACCTTCTAAATAGTTGATTGCAAACATCAAAGACTCCAATTTAGATGGAAAAAATATGTCACCGTCTGACACCTTCCCACTGAGCAGATTATTTGAAAGGTCAATTACTATTAGAGATGGGAATGTCGAAAGGTCTGGAAATGTGCCATTTATTTGGTTCCCACTCAAATTCAAATCTTGCAGTGAGTGTCTAGCACAACCAGACAATTTGAGAAGAATAGTTGAAATGTCTTCATTCAAATTGTTATAATCAACATGCAATGAGTGTAAAGTACAAATATCACTAAAGGATTCCAAAATCCCAATGTGTAGATTATTACCACTCAAGTCAAGTCGCTCAAGAGATTTTCCAATGTTGCCAAAATCATAATGAAAGGAGCCTTGCAAGTAGTTATAGCTAAGATCAAGCTCGGTTAAGTTGGAGGCGACATTAAACACCCATTCAAATATTTTGAAAGATGTGAAGGCATTTCTCGAAAGATCAAGGAGTTTAAGAGAACTAGAAAAATTCAAGATTGAATGGAAGGGAGAAAGATCAGAAAGATCACAATAAGATAGGTACAATTTTTGTATATTTGGAAGCATAGCAATTGTTTGCAGCCAGACACGAGAAGAATTGAGATTTTGCATTTCCCTTAAATCAAGATGAGTTAAAAGAGTGAGATTAGAAAGCCACTCACCTCCAACTTTGAGTCCTCTACTATTATATCCAAGATGAAGCTCCTGCAAATTTGAAAGGCTTCCAAGTTGATGAGGAATGGTTCCAACAAGGTTATTATCACTGAGATCAAGGTACTGCAAATGAGAGAGATTTCCAAGTTGATGAGGAATGGTTCCAAAAAAGCTATTACCACCAAGATTAAGGTACTGCAAATGAGAGAGATTTCCAAGTTGATGAGGGATTGTACCATCAAGGTTGTTCCATGAAAGATCAAGATATTGCAAGTGCGAAAGACGAGAAAGATCATTTGGAATTCTTCCCCCATTAAATGAATCTCGGAGGTCAAGGAACCTTAAGTTGCTTAGAGAACCAAATAATTCTGGAAATTTACTGTTTGAGAACAAATTATAACTAAGGTTCAAATACTTTAATTGCCTCAACTCCAACAATGATGCGTTTATCTCGCCTGTAAAACAACCAAACTGATCGCCCATATTTAGATGAAGCATTTGAACATGACCAGTTTGATTGCTACAACCGACTCCCTTCCATTCACGGCAATCATAACTCTTGTTGTTCCATGAAGGCAAGAGGTCATTAGTGTCATCTTCCATAAGACTTGCCTTGAACTGAAGGAGAGCATGTCTCTCCATATCTATGCAACCTGAAGAAGCAACATGTTTAGCAGCTACAACTCCACAATTGTTGGAATAAAGTAGAAGTTGCAACTGCAACAACACAAAGATTGTTCCAACTAATTTCATACTCATCATTTTGCTCTCTCTAACACTCAAATTGTTACTTCTCACATTCATGAACAAAATTCGAATGGAAAGACTTAATGGGAACAAGACAATTTTGAATGTACAAACCAAACAAAAGGGAAAGACTAAATGGGAAGACTTGACTTAGTGCAAGACTTGTGTGGACAAACCAAGCAAATGCTAAAACGTAATGAAATGGTTAATTTGCCTGATAAAATTTAAGGCTTAAAAACCATCTAATTTTGTCATTTATCTTTTACCTGATATTCATTTTGGTCACACACACACACACATATATATATATATATATCTTATTAATTTTGGTCTTTTATCTTTTATAAGTAGTGTATTTTAGTCTTTTTCATCATAACTCTTTCATCATAAGTAGTGTATAATTATTGTCATGAACTATTGAGATCAAATCTTGGATAAAATTACAATAAATTTTCATAAATGTCATTCGTTTTAAAGATTTTATATAGGTTTTAAAACACATCAAAAATAATTTTCTAAAGAGCAATTTAAAAAGTGCACTATTTCTAAAATTGTTTAGGTGAACAATGTTGCTAGAAGACTGTTTGAGAACACTATCTTTAGGTGAGCAATATAGTTAATTTAATTTATTCAAGGCTATGTCATATACAATTTCTAAAATTGAATTCCTTTTTAATTTTTTTTTTATGGGGGTAGTGAGGAGGCTCACAAGATTCATTGGGTCAAGTGAGATAGAATTTGTTGTGAGCGTGAGCAAGGTAGGTTTGGTGTGCGTAATATGCATATGTTCAATGTGACACTTTTGGGTAAAAGGTGTTGGAGGTTTAATACGGATACGGGTGGGTTGTGGTTTAAGGTTCTTTCTTGTAAGTATGATTGTTTGAATTGGGTAATAGAATGTGGTACATCTCGAGATTCGTCGTGGTGGAAGGATATTAGATGTCTAGAGGTTTGAGGTGGGGGTAGTTGGGAATAGTGGTTCTCAAGCAACTTAGTAAGAAGAGTAGATAATGGTGGAAATACTTTGTTTTGGTATGATTCGTGGTTAGAAGGTGGACCTTACGTAGTATGTTTAGTTGGTTGTTTCGAGTGGTGCGTGATAAATTTATATGAGTCGGAAATGTTTAGATTGGGGTTGGAAGTTGGGGAGATGGATGGGCGTGACATTGTAGTCTATTTTAGTGGGAAAAGGAGTTGGTGGAACAGTGTGCTTCGTTGCTGCTTAATGTTCATTTGCAGGATCAAGTGGAGGATTCGTGGCATGGAAAAGTAATACGTGTGGAGTTTACTCTATGAAAGATGTTTATCAAGGATTGATGCAATTATGTAAATCATTCTCCCTTTGGTGATATTGTTTGGAATAAAATAATACCGGTAAAGGTGTCTCTCTTAACTTGGAGGTTGTTGCACAATTGGTTGCATAATTTGCTGAAAAGAGACATTTTGAATATCTCTTCTAGTTTGTGTGTGGGTGGGTGTGGGCTTGAAAAAACTGCTCAACATCTATTTTTTTTATTTTCCTTTTTTTGACTCGATTTGGCAAATCATTCTTACCTAGATGAACATTGAGGGTCATTTGTCTAATGTTGTTTTACATCACGCTCAAACAATTTGGTGGGTTAAGTATGTTTGGCAGAAAAAGTCGACATTTTTTTCAATCTTATGTGGTTATTGTGCATCTAGGCTATATAGAAAATGAGGAATCGTATTATATTTAAACAACTATGTTGGTGTTGGCTTTGTTATAAAAGAAATGCTTTTAGGTATGACTAGCTTTACTCAATGGTGGTCTAACCTTATTCATTACTTAATGTAGTTTTTTTTTTTTTTTT
>JBBPBO010000003.1:62210104-62279977 GCA_037974295.1 Cicer cuneatum
TTTTTTTTTTATTTGGTCATTTATTTTAATTTTAAGTGACAATTTGATCTTCTATGTTTTAAAATGTCAACTATATTATCCTTTTTTTTTACAAAAATTCATCAAAATTTTCAACCAAAACCCATAAAATTAATTATATTCTTAAATATAATACAAATTTCATCAAATTCATAACTCAAATGTTCAAATAAACTCATATTTTCATTCTTTATTTGATGTTGTCAGATATAGAAATATGAGTTTATTTGAATATTTGAGTTTCAAATTTGGTGAAATTTATATTATATTGAAAAATATAAATAATTTATGGGTTTTAGTTGAAAATTTTGATGAATTTTTTGAATTTTTGTAAAAAAAAATGATAACATTGTTGACATTTTAAAACATAAAAGATCAAATTATTATTTAAAATTAAAATAAAAGACAAAATCGGAAAGAAAAAAAAGATAAATGACTAAAACGTTAACTGAAATTAAGTTATGGAAAATTAACATTGTTTTGTTGAAAATAAGTGGCAATGAACATTCTAAAAAAAAGTATAATTTTATGTTAAAAAAATAGAAAAGTATAAAAAAAATTAATGAAAAACCGATTTTAAACAATTCAATAAAAACCAGTTCGAATTAGTTTTGATAAAAACCGGTTTCAAACCGGTTCAAACATACTAAACCGGTTTATAAATATAAATTGGTTTTAAACTGGTTTAAAATTGAACTGTAACTGATTAAAAAAATAACAGGTTTTTTTTAAGTGGTTTTTAAAAACTGAACTGCACTATTAATGTGGTGCAATTCAGTTTGGTTTTTGGACCATGCACACCCCTATCCACGTGTGCATCCCCACTTCTTTGCTTTGCTTTGATATACAAAATCAAAACGTGTTTTAGTTTCATCTAAAATAAAATATATTTAATTGTCTTTTAATTTTAATTTGAAATTTTGTTTACAATAATTTAGAATTTTTAAGTTTAGATGAATTTTTATAATAACTAAAAACACATTAATCCAATTTTAAATTGTTACTGGAACAATTCTTAATCAAACTTTAACCTAACTCTTGCAACCAATGCTATCATCGTGCAACCAAAACACACAAACTTCTACTTCTAAACATTCTAGCAAGTTCTTCCTCTGCATAACCTTCTTGATTTTTTTATTTCATTGAAGAATTGGCGCAATCTGATTCATCTAAGTGTAGATTTCAACTAACTTCTTGAAGCCATTAAGAAGGGATTGAGTTTTCGATTTATAATTAGCATTTCTAACCAACGTGAAATTTCAACTAGTATCAATTATTTGTTGAGTAGATAAATTTACGGTTTGAAGCTACTCCCTCCATCCCTTTTTTAATTATGTGGTTTTTGTAAGAAAAATTTGTTTTATTTATTTGTCTTTTTTCAAAGTTCAATACATCATTAATAATTGAGTTTGTCAATAATACATTTTATTATTTATTGTAAAGAGAGAAATAGATGCAATGAGATAATAAGTGATTAATGATATTATAAAAAATAGAAGTTTATTTATAAATCTGATCACCCAATTCAAATCTATCTTGCGTTTTATTCCAACTCATCTAAGTTCGGGTTTAACCCTAATCAATAAATTGAAACTCAATTATGTTTAGTTCGAGTATCAGAATTAACTTTTTGAACCTACAAACTCGCGAACCCAACCCATTGACGTGACATATATTTTTTTTTTTTATTATTGGTGTATAGTTAAAACTTAGTTGTTAGACTAAGATTCAGAATTTGTTGTTAATTTAATTAATTTACTATCATTGAGAATTTGTTGCTAATTTAATTAATTTAAGTGTTATGTTGTGTTTGTAGATATATTTTAAGTATGAAATGATATGTTGCGATATAATTTTATTATTTTTTAAATGTTCAAGTATTTAAATTTAATTACATTTTTTTTTGAATATATATATATATATATAAGAGATATATTATCTGTTCTTTATTTTTATCGTTTGAAGTTTTTGTTTGAAGATAACGTGAACTTGGGTGGTAAGTCCCGCTTTAGCCGACAGACAGGCGTTTAGGGCAGTAACGTCCTTAGGTACCTTCTTCAAATCGAAACCAAAACTTTAAAAATGGAAAACATATTTTGTAGATCTTCATCTTTCTCAAAATCTGCTATTCAAAACACTTCAGATCAAAGGAAACCGATCAATAGTGAAGAAATCACTATTGAAGATTTTCAAAAATCTATAAACAACTGGAAAATTCCAAAAATAAAAAAAGATCAAGTTTATGAATTTGGACTGTTCAAAAACTTAATCAAAATGGAAAACATTAATTTAGATGTTATAGAAAAAACTTTTGAAGTTAACAAAAACTTACTTCATAATGATTTCTATAATACCAAAAACTCAGAAAAAAGAACATGGTTCTTCAAAAACTTTATGGAACAAAGAAAAGAAATTCAAAATAAATTCTATGAATTTGTTTCACAAAACAAAGTCCATATTTTGTTCTTTGACTGGTTCAAAATTTATGCGACAAACAACCAAATTTCTTATCCTTTCAAACAAAACCAAAATACAGTGAATCCAGTAACAACTAGGATTAAAACTGTAGAATGTGAAATGTCAAATGGTAGGAAAGTACAATCTGAACATCCGCCATTAAGACAGATCAAAATACCACACCTAGAATAGACAATAGAGGCTGCACCCAACAAAATCCCTAGTGACAGCCCAGACAAAGATATTCAAAATATCTTGCAACAAAACAACTTTACAAATGTTCATCTTAGTACAATTGCAAAACAATTATCTAAGATAGAAGAATATCAAAATACAAATAGTGTTTCTACTTCGGAAACATCTGAACCAAAACTTAAAAACCCTGTTTTTAAGCCATTCCAGATCTCAAAAACAAGCCAAAAGTTGTTTAGAGATAGCAAAACAGAATTTGAACAAGCCTTACATGACCAACTTAGTAGGATAGAACATTCCTCTACCTCAACACCGTTGGTAGCTAAGGACACCTTAGACAAAACAGTTACAACTCTAGATCAAGTATCTAAGAGTGAAAAAGAACAAAACCCTAATCTGTGTGGACTCTAGAGGCAACAAGGTCAACCTTTAGCCATGGTAACTGCACCAGATCTAGCCATTGAGAACAGACCCAACGTCCTTTCTCAATCAAAATTCAATGTCAGCATTGTCTATGAATGGAACATAGATGGTATGTCTGAGTATAACATCCTTAGTCTTCTTCAACAGATGACTATGGCTTCAAATGCATACAAAACCCAGACAAACATCCCTGATAAGGCCATTGTTGAACTCCTGATTGCAGGTTTTTCAGGCCAACTCAAGGGATGGTGGGATTACCACCTCACACCAAACCAACAACTAGAAATTTTAAGTGCGATCCAAACCACGGAGGAAGGAATTCCCATCCTCGATGAGTTAGGAAACCCAACACCTGATGCAGTAGCAACACTGATTCACACAATTAATTTGCACTTCATAGGTGATCCATCTCACTTAAAAGACAAAAACGCTGAACTTCTTTCAAACCTTAGATGCAAAAAGCTGTCTGAGTTCCAAAACTACAAAAACACTTTCTTAACTAGGGTTATGCTTAGAGAAGACTCAAACCAACCCTTTTGGAAAGAAAAATTCCTTGCTGGACTCCCGACCCTTTTAGGAGAAAAGGTTAGGAACAAAATCAAAGAAATTTTTGGAACAAACCAAATTCCATACAATCAATTGACTTATGGAGAATTGGTTAGTTTCACTCAAAAGGAAGGTTTAAAGATCTGCCAAGATCTAAAACTTCAGAAACACTTGAAATGGGAAATTAAACGAACTAGACAAGAGCTAGGATCGTTTTGTAAACAATTTGAAATTCCCATAACAAATGTTTCAAAAAACTGTGAGGGATCTTGTTCAAAAGATTTTAAAAAACCTCACAGAAAGATTTTCTCAAAACCTAGTAACCAAGAATTTTACAAAACCTATAGACCTCAAAACCATTACAAACATAGAAAACCTTTTAAAAGAAAACCTTTTGAAACAGATTTTCAGCCCAAAACTACCCAACAAATAACTTGCTACAAATGTGGCCAACCAGGACACATCTCCAAAAATTGTAGAAATCCCCAAAAAATTCACGAATTACAAATTAGTGAAGAAATCATTCAAAAAATTGAGGCAATTTTTTTAGAATCCTCTGAAAATGAAACAGATTCTGAAAAAGGTTCATCAGAAGATAATAAACCTTTACAAACTGATGACATAGAAAACTCAGAATCAGAACTAAGCTCAAAATCTTTACATACTCTAACAAAAGATCAAGAACTAATTCTGATATAATAAACAAAATTGAGGATACCAAACTTCAAAAGGAAATTTTAGAAAAACTTCTAAATACTTCTGAACCAAAACAAAACCAACCATCAACATCTTCGTCAAAATTACTCCCCAAAAATACTTATGATTTAACAAACATTTTACGCACAAAAACAAAATCACAAACTCATGTCACAATCCAATCACTTCAAGAAGAGATTAAGATTGTAAAACATGAAATAAAAACACTAAAACAAAAACAAGATATTGATTCCAATATTCTCCAAAATCTCATTTCCAAATTACAAGATCAAAATTCTTCTAAAACATCAGAACATGAAGAAGAAGAAAATGAGGAAAACAGAATTGAAAATTTAGAAAAAATTCCACAAGATTTCTTGTTCGTTCTTAGAGCAGTAACAACAAGAAAATATTTAATAAAAACCACTTTAATTTTTTCTAGTGATTTCAAAATTGATGCAATAGCACTTTTTGACACAGGAGCAGATCTAAACTGCTTAAAAAGTAGCATTGTACCAAAAAGATTTTTACAAAAATCAAATGAAAAACTTGTTGCAGCCAATAACTCCAACATGATTATAACAAACAAAACCGAAGCTTTTGTTACTAACGAGAGAATTTCAATCAAAACTCCTTTTGTATTATTAGAAAATATGACTCATAGTATCATCTTATGGACACCATTTATCAATATGATAACTCCCTATTCCGTTAACTATGATAGTATTTCTTTTAAAACAAAAGAAAGTAAAATCATTTTTCCTTTTATTGAAAAACCCAGAACAAGAAATTTAAATCTTTTAAAAGCTTGTTCGGTTTACAAAAGTGAATTAAACTGTTTAATTCAGGGAAAAGAAAAACATTTATGTTTTCTAAAACAAGATGTTTCTTTTTTCAAAATAGAACAACAAATACAAACAGATTTCATAAAACAAAAGATTTCAGAACTTCAAAAAAGAATTGAAAATGAAATCTGCTCAGATATATCAAATGCTTTTTGGGATAGAAAACAACATGTGGTAGATTTACCATATGAAAATGATTTTTCTGAAAAACAAATTCCAACAAAAGCAAGACCAATCGAAATGAATCATGAACTCGAAGAACACTGTAAAAAAGAGATTCAGGATTTACAACAAAAGGGTTTAATAACAAAATCTAGATCTCCCTGGAGTTGCTCAGCTTTTTATGTTAATAAAAATTCTGAGATCAAAAGGGGTACACCTAGGTTAGTTATCAACTACAAACCCTTAAACAAAGCATTAAAATGGATCCGATATCCAATTCCAAACAAAAAAGATCTTTTGCAGAAACTCCATTCTGCATTAGTAATCTCAAAATTTGACATGAAATCGGGATTTTGGCAAATTCAAATTGATCCAAAAGACTGTTACAAAACCGCTTTTACTGTCCCTTTTGGTCAATACGAGTGGACAGTCATGCCCTTTGGATTAAAAAATGCCCCATCAAAATTCCAAAGAATTATGAATGACATTTTTAATCCATTCTCAAAATTCTGCATTGTCTATATTGATGATGTGTTGATTTTTTCAACAACTATTGAAGAACACTTCAAACACCTTAAAACGTTCTTTATGATAGTCAAGAAAAATGGATTAGTTGTTTCAAAATAAAAAATTTTGCTCTTCCAAACAAAAATATGATTTTTAGGACACTACATATCTCAAGGAATGATCACTCCCATTGAGAGATCCTTAGCCTTTGCAGATAAGTTTCCTGACAAAATCATAGATAAAACCCAATTGCAAAGATTCTTAGGAAGTCTCAACTATGTGTTAGATTTCTGCCCAAATATTAATAGAATTGCAAAACCGCTACATGACAGGCTTTAGAAAAACCCTGTTGTATGGACAAAAGAACATACTTAAATTGTAAAAATAATCAAAATGCAAGTCAAAGAAATACCTTGCCTGCATTTAGCTGACCCATCAACACAAAAAATTGTTGAAACAAATGCATCTGACATAGGATACGGAGGAATTCTTAAACAAAAAACCAATGGCATAGAGTGTATTGTCCAGTATACTTCAGCACATTGGAATGATTGTCAAAAGAATTACTCTACCATCAAAAAGGAAATTCTTTCCATTGTCATATGCATAACGAAATTTCAAAGCGATTTATTTAATCAAAAATATTTACTTCGCATTGATTGTAAATTCGCCAAAGAAGTTTTACAAAAAGATGTTCAAAACATTGCATCAAAACAAATTTTTGCCAGATGGCAAGCCATCCTTAGTATTTTCGATTTTGATATTGAATTTATAAAAGGAGATCAAAACTCAATACCTGATCTTCTAACCAGAGAATTCCTCCAAAATAGAACCTGACTCATGATTAGAAAACCAAAAAAGAGTGCGGTCCAGAAGGACCAAAAACAAAAAACCCCAAAAACCATCTCCTCTGCAAAAGCCATCAAGTCTTGGGCTGACGTAGTAGAAGAAGATGAAACCCAAACAAATACCCAAAATCAAGTCCAAAAATGGCTTAACAGCCAACAAATTCCACAACCTCAAAAATACCTTGATGATCTTGAAGCTTCAATCTTGAAAGAAAAGCTTCAACTACAAAAATTTACGGAACTCCATAAGCTCCAGCAAAGAATCAAAACTCTCTCCACAGAGATTACTATTTTTCAAAACCCCGAGAAAGGAGAATGTTCATCTTCAAAACCTCCTTCTCAAAAAATAATTTCAAAACCTTTGCAGGAGGAATCATCCCGCATGATTATTCCAAAAACTCCTCAAAAAGATTTTGAATTACTTGTTTTTAAACAAGATGAATCAAAAATTATTTCAAAACCTAATGAATCTCATATTGTTTTCAAACCAAAATCTGAGTATTTTATCAAAAAAGATTTTCAAAATATTATAACCATAGAGGATGGTTTTTACAATAAAAATCCTCTATTAGTTATATCAAAACTTTTCCCAGAAAACTGGTTTTTTAAACCATGGGATTTATCAAAAACACAAAATTTTTATAGATCAATTCTTGAAATTACCAGATCGGTAACATTTCAAGACCACCCAAAAGAAGGCCCAATTGCCTATTCTACCGCAAAAATTCACAAAATCATATCACCATCAGAATAGGGATCAAATCTTCATACATCAAAAGTTTTCCCTATTGATTTCAAAACCACAATTAACCATTCTAGAAGCTTTAATTACTGGGACTATCAACAATCCTGGTTTAATGCTTTTCTAGTTCAAAACCAGAAATTTAGTCATACGTAGCTATTTTTCTTCCAACTCAAAATGGACCCATAAAAAATCCCTTATTGGTTTGCTGACTGGTGGAAACTTTATGGTTCTACCCCAGATATCCTCAAATCAGATGTTCAAGAGAGTTTTCAGCTCTTCAAAAACAATTACAAACCCAGTAACAGGGAAAGAACATTTCACCCTCTGCTACTGTTTTCAACAAAATTCTTCTTACCATGGGTTACTGATTGGTACTTTGATTTTGAGCAAAAAGAAGCTCAAATCATCCTTGTAAGGAGATTTAAAATCAGGTGGTGGACTTAGTTTAATATTCCACCCAGTATCAAAATTCAAGCCGTCACAACATGGCTCCAAAAACAGGGACACAAGAAGCCTGATCAAAAGGCAACTCAGTTCCTCGCTCAAAGATCTTTCGCTCAGTCACAGCTAGCAGCTACCAGAAGCGAAGAAGAATATTTTGAAATAATGACTCAACTTATCAAAAGCAAGGAAGAGTCATCCAAAACTTATTCAAACAGTGGTTCAGTCAACTCTGATCCGCTCATCAACCTAGAAGATGAAGAATGATTATTTTTGTCCTCTTCTGCAAAATTGTTGGTCCAATATTGGGCCTATTCAAAAAATAGTTTATTTTGTAATTATTGTAATTTTTGTTTAGTTTGTTGTAATGGGCCAAGCCCATAGTTAAAAAAAAAACTCGAAATAGGTTACATTGAATTCCTTTTCATTGGATTCCAAATAGTATTTTTCCTTGGATTCTTTTGTAAAGAAGGAGGCGATTTCCCTATAAATAGGGACCTCCTCACACTTAGTTTAGGCATCCATTATTTTACACAACACAAAACTTGTCTTAGAAATCCCTTAGAAACCTTGAGTTTCTCCGAGTTTTGTTCTAATATCAAAAATATTGTAAGTATTTCTTACAATATCTTGCAAAATGTTCTTTATGTTTAATTTTTTGTCTTTGTTTTAAAATTATAAGTATGCTCTGCTTATGCGCCTTAGGCTGATCTTGAGCATCAGAAAATCAAAACTTGCATTTTCCAGTTTTTCATTCATGCATAACCTTTGAACGTCTTCCGTACTGTCACTCTGATCTCTTGATCTGTAACCTAAACCCAATTCACTTATAATCAGATTGGTTTGGTTCAGGTTTAATGGAAATATTATGGGTTGAGAGATCAACCCAACCTAAATAAAATTGATCTATTCGAGTATCTGATTTGCTTAAAAACGACGCAACTCAATCCATGTACATCCCTGATAAAAAATAATATAAAAAATAACAAAAAAATTATAATAATATCAAAAGTATTAAAATTTATTGATTATTTTGGTATGTATAAAAAATAATAACGATAACTAAAAAAAGCGGAGAGGGAGTAATATATAATAAAAATAAAAAAGTGTAAATCTTGAAATTGAACAAATCAAATTCTATACTTTTGAGATTTGGACACTTTCGTGTAATTAGTAGAGAATATAATTATTATTATTTAAAATTATTTACAAAAATGATACTACCTCTGGTGATATTTATAACTAAATAATAAAAAAATATCAAAACTAACATATTCAATAACTGTTTTAATTTTTTAATTATTTTTATACATATATTCTTGATGAAAACTGTGAGACAATAAATATTTAATAATTATATTAAAAATAAAAATATTTTAAATAAGGATATAAGTATAATTTAAATAATAAATATATCTTAAAAGTCGTAATTTTTTTTAAAATATATAAAACTAAAAAATTCATCAAATTTCTTTTTTATATATAAAATAAGAGGAAGTAATAGTTAAGAGGTAGAGAAAAAGTTAGAATCTCTGCAGAAATTGAGGGTAGCGTAACAAATTTTGCATGACATTGCATATCAATTATGATTATGAGTTCAGACAAGTGTTCCCTTTAGAAGGAATTCGAAGAAAAAAATTAATTAAATTATATATATTAAAAAATGCATAAAAATAATTGATTAAATTATAATATTAAAAAATGTACTTGAGTACAATTAATTTTTACAGTTCTAATATTAAAATTTTTTTATATAGTCAATCGATCACAATCATTAAATCATTTATTAGAAATATTTAACTTTTACTATAACTATTTCTAAAATCATATACATAATTGATTGTGATGTATTATCGGTGTAAAACTTGTTTCACGGGAATGAAAATTAAACTATTTTGGCTAAATTATTCTTTTTATCCCTTATTTTTTATTCAAGTTTCATTTTAGTCTCTTAATTAACTTTAGTTCCGTTTTGGTCCCTCAACTATGGTTCTGTTAGCCACTTTGGTCTTTTTCATCGGTTTTAATAAAAAACTATTAAGTTGAACTACGTGTCAACTTATATATCTAATTAGATTATTTGAGTCACCCATACAAAAGTCAAAATTAGGGACTTCATACATTTTTTCCTCCTCTTCCTTCTTCTTCACAAGACTATTAAATCAAATGAAGTCATTGATTTGAAATCATTGTTATGCTTCTATAAAATCAAACGAAGTCATTAATTTAAAACCATCATTATAATTTTCTTATTGTTTTGTTGTTTTTAACATCTCTAATCTTTCTTATTTCTTATTAGTTCTAAAATACTTTACAGAAATATATAAAATTAATTAAGAGACCAATACAAAATCTGAAAAAAAAAAAAAAGATAAGGACAAAAAAAAGTAATTTAGCCAACTATATTTTTATCACAAGAATGTAATTTGTCGGGTTGAAAAGGTAGTGTGTTTGTTACAAATTTGATATCAAATGACATTTTAATGAGTATGTATGGTCAAAAAAGGAAATATTGTACTACTACGATAAAATTTTATGGTGTAAACAATTCAACCAAAAGGAAAATGAATAATGGTGTACACCAAGCCATTGAAAGTGATCTTTGGTTTGGTTCAATGAACCACACCCTAATTATGTTGAATTGAAGGAAAAACATTTGGTTCGATGAATCATACTCTATCATCAATCAATCAATTAGAAGTCTCCGATAAAAAAAAATGGAGAACTACTAATGGGAGCTGAAATGGTAAATCTCCTACAACGTAAAGATATCAAATTTGAACTCTTTTATTTGAGGAGAGATGTCTATATCCAAGAAAAATAAATAACTGATGAATCACATTACAATACACCAAATTTACATTCAGAGAGTAATTTAAAAAAAAAACGTTGTTTAGCATCCAATATTATTTTACTAGTATCACTAAATCTTTTTTTTTTTTCTAAGTCATGTCATTAAATTTAATATAGAAAATTTTCATTGTTTCTCTATTCTTCAAATTATTTTCATATAACTATTCTAAAAAGGTGGAGGATGACTAAAGATGTGTTTGGGTTGGAAGATAGGATAGATAAGATTGTTAAGTTTATTGTTTATTTCAAATTTTATGAGAGGAGACAAGCAAAATTTTTCCTTAATTCGATTTTGTTCTTTCTTCGTTTTGAGGGATTTGGAGGAGAGACATGAGAGATGATCATCTATCATCTATTATAATACATTAAAACAAAATTCCAAATTCTATTTGTGACAATTCATATTCATTTATGTCACATCTTCTAATATTTGTCAATTCACACTATTTTTTCATCTTCTACTTCCATTTTATTTTGTTTTTCCAATATGTAACTCAAACTTTTTCACTTGTCCATTCAAGTATAATTATTCCGTACATTATGCAATTTCAGCTTTAATTTACTACTCAATAACTCACCAATACACTTAAAAGGCTCTAATTACTCATCAAAATTTTCATTTCAATACTCATACAAAAAAGAACAAACCATATAATATCTTCAAAGCATCACAATGCAAGTACAACTACATACATACATCAAGATCTATCTTCTTTTTTTCAACCACTTTTTTGCACATTCTCAGTTCAAGCAATGATAACGACATTATAAAATGCAACTAAACTACACCTATTTGTGCGTGACATATTCTTAGTTTACATATACTTCAATAATATTGTTCATCTATTATCATTTATTGTTCGGGATCATATATAACTATAATTGAATAGGAGGTGAGTTTTTCCCTATAAAGTGGAATGCGTCTCTTATAACATTTTTTTTTCTTTGTATAGTTAAAAATGAAGGTGCAAACACGAGAAGGGGGGTTGAATTGTGTTTGACTAACTTGAATTTCCTGTTTTTACACTTTTTAAACAAAACTTGATGTATGAATAAAAACAGAGTTAGCGGCGGATATAAAGTAAAAATAAAACACAGAATTTTTATACTGGTTCACCGTTAACGAGGCTACGTCCAGTCCCTTCACCTTGAAGGATTTCACTAATTCAAACCTTGAATTACAACAGTTCCACTGACCCTCCAAGTCAGTCTTCTCAAACAATCTAACAATCCTAGACTCTTGAGGAATACAGCACCTTGACTTCCTAAGTCAAGTCTTCTATTGCCAATCTGACAACCCCAGATTGTAGAAGGAATTACAACGCCATGAATTTAATTGCCAAGTAATCTGCTACCCCTTCTGACTCCCTCAGATTGTAGACTCTACTTCAACAACTTAGATCTAACACAAGGGAAAGAAAATAACACGAGTGCTTGCTTCTTGAAAGCTGGAACTCACAATTAACCTCACTGAAAACTTGAGTGTTTGCTTTGGAAGTGTATGACTCTTTTGTGATTTTCGATACTAAGTATTCTGCCTTGAGCCTCCTTTTATAGATGCAAATTAGGGCCTCTTCCAAGCTTTAATTTTGAGCTGAATCTTGCTAGATTCTCTTGCAAAAATATCTTGACCAATTGGGCTTCATTTAAATAAAAAACATATCTTTTTTAAGCTTTAGATTTTCTTTCAAAAATAACTGGCCAATCATGTCTTTAGTTTCTTCCCGCCAACAACTCCTGAATTCCACAATACTTCACTTTATTTTTGTAACAAATCTTTTTAATACTTTGATCAAAATAAATTGAAATCTCCACCGTTAATCATGATGATTAAATCTGGACCATTTGATCTTCAGCGCTAGTCCACATCTGGACTTTACTAAATGATCTGTTGTGATCCTCTGATTTCGGCCAACCCTGGACCACACTTTCCACCCTTCTGATCTTCTGATCTCGGCCATCCTAGTCTAGCAAACTGATCTGTTGTGATCCTCTGATCTCGGCCACTGCTGGACCACACTTTTTGACCTTCTGATTTCGGCCAACACTGGGCCATGGTCTAATCTTCTGATCTCGGCCAACACTGGGTCAAATACTTAAATCTGAACCATTGATCTGAAAATATTCCCTCTGATCTGGACCAATTCTGGACTTGGTCTATGTAAGACCCTTAATTTTTAAATTAAAATTATGGAATTAATATTAAGTGTATTTTGGGGATATTTGTAAAATATTTAATATATGTATGTTTTGAGTATATATATATATATATATATATAAATATTTATTTTGGAAGATGAATTAAGATTATTGGATGAAGAATAAATTAATTTAATTACGAGTAATTAAATTAACGGACAGTTAATTAAGGGATTATCGGCTAATTGCGACGAGACTGGTTAAGTGTTGAGGATCAGACAAGTGTCGGATGAGATGGCACCCACACAAGCCTATAAATAGGAGTTAGAAGGATGGGTGAAATCAGAACACCATTCCTCCAACCTCATTGCCCATACTGCATGTAATAGTATCTCTTCCCTCCCATTCTGAATTATGTTCACGATTTCAAAAAAGAAAAAGAGGGAGTTCCTCAAAAGTGACATTAATTGGAAATCTAAGCACCAAACCAGAAAACCTCCAGTACAAAAGTTGTTCCCCTCATCATTCCGGAGCTAGAGAACCCAGTTTCGTAGCAGCAAACGCAAGCGGGAGTTTCGCTAATTTTTGACGCATAAATGGGAACAAAAACAGAAACGTGAGAAGTAGCAGAAATGCAACAAGGGTAAGGGCACCTTCCACTTTCTAGTTGCATTTTAGGACTGTAAATGTATGTTTGAGGTGTGATCATATTTGAGTTTCTATTTTGAAAAAGAAATTATTTTACATGACATTTTGAAAGATGAAAGAAAATGCATTATGTTGAGTTTTTAAAAATCTGTGATATGCTGTTTTGGGTGGTTATTCCAATGCTGTTTTGTTTATGTGGAAAAGTTGAAAAATGCATTGCATGTTATTTTGAAGATGATTAAAAAGCATATTCATAAAACTGTTTTGAATATTGTTATAAAATGCGAAAATGCATTATGTTGGTGTCTTACTGCTATGTGATGGTTGCTGTTTGGCTGAATGTATGAATGTTGTTCGACTTGTGTGAGAAAGCTGGAAATGCTTTGCATGTTGTGATTGGTTGTGTAAGAATGCTGGAAATACTTCGCATGTTGCTTTGAGAATGCTCAAAATGTAAACGTTTGGAAATGCATGTTCTGTTTTGAGTTTGATATTCTGTTTGGGGGATTTAAGCAAAACTATGATGTTGCTTTTGGTGTTGATGATTCAGTTTCTGTTATGTTGATGAAAATCTGGTGTTGCTGATGTTTTCAAAAGAAAAGGGATTTTAAATGATGAAAGTGTTTTTCTGGAAAAGTGTTGAATCTGTTTTGATTTTTTGTTGATTTTTTCAAAAGAAACAGTTTGAAAATGTGTTGTAGTTTCAGGAAAAGTTCACTGAATTCGAAGGTGTATTTGAATACAACATGAGTGTATTCGAATACAACCTGCCAAGCTTCTGTTTTACTCAAGTTTTTCAAACTTGTATTCGAATACGGGCCCCTGTATTCGAATACAGAGGAAGGATTTTTGCTTCTGACTTAGCATCTGTATTCGACTACGACTCTGTCGTATTTGAATACAGAAGTGAAATTTTAACACTGTATTCGCATCTGTATTCCACTACGAAAGTCTCATATTCGAATACAGAATGCTGGTTTTCACAATTTTTGCTTCTATATTCGAATACAAGGGAGCTGTATTCAAATACAGATTCGAGTTTTTCCAGAAACTCAGTTTTTAGCTTCTGTATTCGAATACAAGGAAGCTTTATTCGAATACAGATTCGTGTTTTCCAGAAAATCAAGTTTTAAGCACTGTCATGTGAACTTTAAAGTGTTCGGGAAGGTTTGAAACAATTTAAAATGAAGTTTTTGAATAGTTTTGAAGAAGAGATGATGAGTTTAATAAAAACTTCAATGATGGTGGGAAAATGCTGAATATACACTGTTTTTGGCTTCTGTATTCGACTACAGGCAGGCTGTATTCGAATACATAGTGTTGAAATTTCAGTTTCAGCTTCTGTATTCGAATACAGATTCGTGTTTTTCAGAAATCCAGAGTTTTAAACATTGTTTTATAAACCTTAAGTGTTGGAGATCATTTGGGAAGGTTTGTGATGAATTAAAATGGAATTTTTGTGATAGTTTGAAGTGGTGGTGATGAAGTTTTTGAGACTTTACTGATATAGTGAAAAATATTGATTTTTACACTGTGACAGCCTTTGTATTCGAATACAGAGTGTAGTTATGCACTGTTTTTGGCTTCTGTATTCGAATACAGAGAAGCTGTATTCGAATACAGATTCGTATTTTCTAGAAATCTCAGTTTTAAACACTGTTTTATGAATTTTAAGAGTTGGGGGAAAGACTTATCATAATTAAGAATGGAATTATGAGATAATGTAAAGTGATAATGATTGCTTGAATGTTTAATCATTGATGTGTTGATGATGAAATTAATTGTGTTGAGATGTTTTGGGGGAATGCTGGAAAGGCTGAGTTTTTCTGATATTGCATACTGTTTTCAGTGAAGAGAAAACATTGCATGTCCATGCATTTCATAGTCAGGTGGTGACTGCGATGGGCCACAGAGTAATGTGGTAACCGTGATGGTCCGCGAAGTTAAGTAGTAACCACAGTAGTGGGCTACGGAATGGCCGCGTGTTCGTGGTGGTCCATTCTATCCGTGCGAGGATTTAACTTCTGTGTATTTGGTCTGTGAGAGGCTAATACACGTGAAAGTAGTAACCATGATGGGTTGTAGAGTGATCGCGTGTTCGTGGTGGTCCATTCTATCTGGGTTCAGAGTGGCCGCGTGTTCGTAGTTGTCCATTCTATCTGGGCTACAGAATGGTCGCATGTTCGTGGTGGTCCATTCAAATACGTAAAACGTGCAAGTCTGTTGAGTGACTGCACTGGTGCTGATCTGTTGAGCGATTGCACCTGGTCTTGAGGGCCGTTCAAGTCAAACATATTTAGATTGTGCTGGTCTGTTGAGTGACTGCACTGGTGCTGATCTGTTGAGCGATTGCACCTGGTCTTGAGAGCTGTTAAAGTCAAACACATCTAACTTGTGTTGGTCTGTTGAGCGACTGCACCTTGGTAATTCCAAGAAGTTGAAGACATGAGCATATACATATTGCATCGGGGGGATTGACTGGTGGGTCACAAAATTGGTTATGTGATGATGATTGGAAAGTGATGCGTGTGAGTACTTTATGAAATCTGAATTTCTGATAAATGATTGTGATTACTGAAGTGTTGGCTGTACTTACAACATATTTCTCATATTAATTGGTTGTTGTTTTGAAAAGGCATACATGTCATGAAAATTCAAAGTGAGCATCTTTAATTATCATTATTGATTATATGTTATACCATGGATGTATTGTTCTGAGATATATGCTATGTGTTATTTGTTAATTTCGGTCGGTGACCCTTTACTATTATTGTGGAAAATTGGGCTTTGCCCTCAGATGAACCCCAAACCCGTCCCACCGACGGTTACACTAACGACGGAGACGTCGTTAGTTTTCCCTGATATTCGTATCTGGAGTCCTTGTGGACAACGCAGAGGGACGGACAGTTGGCTGAAGACGAGACTTGTAGAGGATGCAGCGGAGACCGTGCTACTATAGCTTAGTGCATGATCAGTTAGAGTTGATGTATAGGATTTCGAACTGGAAAATGTAATTGGTTATTTTAGGAATTATTGTATAACTTTTCCGCTAATATTTTTCTGCACTCTGATAATATTTTGGTGGGTTCAGGATACAGCTTTTGGGATGTATCTTTATTTTGAAGATTTAATTCCCAAAAATATTTTACTTGAGTAATTGTGATGTAATTATTTAATTACTTTTGGTCGTTTGGTTTACGGAAAATTATTCCTAGAAAATGAATTAATTTTATTTTAATTAATTCTGAAAATTCTTTTACTTATTTATTTAAAAAAAAAATACACTCGCGCTGTCTTTTAAACTCGGGATGTTACAGTCTGGATTAAACTGAAATTAAATCTGGACAAATAATATATCAGTCTGGACATTTTACCTTCTGTTTTGGATCAGTTCTGGATCAATTCTGGAATCATTTCTTTTGGTCTGGACTTAGTTTCATACCCTGAACCATGATATCTTCTGGTCTGGGTCAAATCTAGATTAATTCCTTTGTTCTGGACCCATTAATTTACCTTCTGATTAAGTCTGGATCAAGTCTGGGCTGTTTATTATTTCACCGCCAGGCCATCTTCTGGTTAGAATAACTTCTGGAATAAATCTGACATTTGATTCCTTTTGGTCTGGATCAAGTCTCCCTCTGGCAGGGTTCCTTCTGGTCTGGACCAGGTCTCCTTCTAAATTTGCTTCCTTCTGATCTGGGCCAGCAAAGATATCTTCTGGTGATGTTTTGACATCTTGGAGTATCTTCTGGTACCTTCAGGATTCAATCTCTGGAACCCTTTGATCTTCTGCTTTGATTACTTTAGCTTCTGGTGGCATTTAATTTAATAATTCAAGGTACAAAATAAGATTACATTGAGTGCTTTTGTAAACATCAAAATCCTAAGACTTAGAACCAACTTAGTTCCAACAATCTCCCCTTTTTTGATGATGACAAAACCTTAACTTATTTTGCTAGCTTATAACTCGAAGACTTGAATTACTCCCCCTCATACCAATCTCTCCCCCCTAAGTCTGATACTGACTTTTTCTTCTCCTTTTCAACTCCTTCTCTTTTCACTCTTTCTTTTCTTCTCTTCTCCTCTCCTTTTCAACTCCTTCTTTATTCTCTCTTTCTTTTCTCCCTTCACATAGCCTCTCCTTTTCAACTCCTTCTGTTTTTCACTCTTTCTTTTTCTCTCTTTATTTTTCTCTCTCCCTATTTCCTCTCTTTTTCAACTTCTTCTCTTTTTCACTCTTTCTTTTTTCTGTCTCCCTGATTCTTCTCCTTTTCAACTCATTTCTCCTTTCTCTCTCTCTCTCTCTCCCCCTTTTTGTCATCAGCCAAAAAGAGGTCCTACTATTTTTGTATTTTTTGTTTTTCTCTTTACAAATTACAGAAAGTATAACAGAAAATAAAAGACAGAAAATAAAATTACAAGAAATTTAAAAACTCCTAAGATGACTACTTGAGCTAGTCAGATATGGAGGTAATGCTGAGATGCTTCTTGATGAACTCGAACCTGTCTTCAGGTAGTGCTTTTGTGAAGATGTCAGCCCATTGATGATCAGTGTCCACAAACTGGATGCTTAAAGTCCCTTTTTGAACATGGTCCCTAATGAAATGATGTTTTATTTCCATGTGTTTGGCTCTAGAGTGTAAAATAGGGTTCTTGGTTAGGTTTATGGCTGAAGTGTTATCACAGAACAAAGGGATATTGGTTTCAAAGATGTTGTAATCTTCAAGTTGATGTTTCATCCAGAGTAACTGTGAACTGCATCCTGCTGCTGATATATACTCAGGTTCAGCTATTGACATGGCAATGGTGCTTTGTCTTTTGCTTGACCAAGAGATCAAATTATCACCTAAGAAAGTGCAGTTGCCACTTGTACTTTTCCTTTCCAGTTTGTTTCCAGCATAGTCGAAATCACAAAAACCTCTGAGTTTGTAGATGGGGGTTTTCTTATATATCAAAGTAAGGTTGGTGGTTCCTTTAAGGTATCTCAAAATTCGTTTGACAACAGTTAAATGGGATTCCCTAGGGTCAGCTTGAAAACGGGCACAGACACAAACACTAAACAAGATGTCAGGTCTAGAAGCAGTTAAATAAAGAAGGGATCCAATCATACCTCTGTATGTTTTCTGGTCTACCTTTTGGCTGGTTTCATCTTTCTCAAGTGAGCAGGTTGGGTGCATGGGGGTGGCCATAGGCTTACATTCACTCATTTTGAACTTTTTAAGAAGTTCTTTAGCGTATTTAGATTGGTGAATGAGTATACCTGATTTACCTTGGTGAATCTTAATTCCCAGGAAGAACTTAAGTTCTCCCATTATGCTCATTTGGAACTCTTTCTGCATTAGGTCAGAAAACTCTCTTTGCACAAAGTGCCATTAGTCGATCCAAATATGATATCATTAACGTAAACTTGAATAATCAAAATATCATTTTTAATGGATTTCCAAAATAGAGTATTATCAATCTGGCCTCTATTAAATTCATTCTTAAGCAGAAAGTTAGTAAGTCTGTCATACCATGCCGTTGGTGCTTGTTTTAAACCATATAAAGATTTTTTGAGTTTAAAAACATGGTCTGGAAAATCAGAATGTTCAAATCCAGGGGGCTGTTTGACATAGACTTCCTCACTTATGTAGCCATTTAAGAATGCACTTTTAACATCCATTTGATACAGCATTATATCATGATTAGCAGCAAATGATAAGAGAATTCTAATTGCTTCTAACATGGCCACTGGAGCAAAAGTCTCAGTGTAGTCTATACCTTCCTGTTGACTGTATCCTTGAGCTACAAGTCTGGCTTTTTTCCTTACCACTTCACCTTTTTCATTTAGTTTATTTCTGAACACCCACTTGGTTCCAATAATGTTTTTGTTTGGTCTGGGTACCAGATCCCAAACATCATTCCTTTGGAATTCATTCAGCTCTTCTTGCATTGCAAGTATCCAACCTTCCTCTGCCAAAGCCTCATCAACATTGCTTGGTTCAATTGTTGAGAGTAAACCAAACAGACTGGTTTCTCTACTTGATGATCTGGTCTTTAAAGGTTCTGCTGCAATGCCAATAATGAGAGATTCTGGATGTGAAGACTTGTACTTCCATCTATTCTTTCCCTCTGACTTATTTTCAGAGTCAACATGTTCTTCTTCATCTTGATCTTTCTCAGATTCTGTTGCTGGTTCAGCTTCTGGTTTCTGTGCCTCTGGTTTACCTACAATTTCCTTATCTTGCTTTGACTTTTCAGAGTCAAGCTGTTTATCATCGAACTTAATGTGGATTGATTCTTCCACAGTGTTAGTTTCTTTGTTAAACACCCTATAAGCTTTTGATCTCTCAGAGTAGCCAATAAAGATACACTTTTGAGATCTAGAATCAAACTTAGCTAGGTTATCTTTAGTATTCAACATAAAACAGATGCAGCCAAATTTCTTAAAGTAGGAAATATTGGGTTTCTTACATTTCCACAGTTCATAGGGAGTTTTATTTAAGATGGACCTGATGTAGACTCTATTCTGAATGTAGCAGGCTGTGTTGACAGCTTCTGCCCAAAGGTAGGTGGCAACCTTCATATCATTCAGCATGGTTCTGGCCATCTCTTGCAGTGATCTGTTCTTCCATTCTACCACTCCATTCTGTTGAGGTGTTCTGGGGGATGAGAAGTTGTGAGAGATGCCATTCTCATCACAGAATTCTTCAAAATACTTGTTCTCGAATTCACCTCCATGATCACTCCTGATGGTTATGATCTTAATACCCTGTTCATTCATAACTTGCTTACAAAAAGAAATAAATACTCTGTGAGATTCATCTTTGTTCTTTAAAAATTTTACCCAAGTCCACCTTGAGTAATCATCAACAATCACAAAACCATATTTCTTACCACCGAGAGAAGCTGTTTGAACAGGACCAAACAGATCTAAGTGAAGCAGTTCAAGTGGTTGAGAGGTAGAAACACATTTTTTAGTTTTAAAAGAGCTTTTAAATTGTTTACCTCTTTGACATGCTTCACACATAATCTCAGTTTTGGAACTTACCTTGGGAAGCCCTCTTACCAACTGGAGTTTGCTCTATTCGAATATAAGCCTAGGGTTTGCATGCCCTAACCTTTTGTGCCAAATCAGATTCTGTTCACTCACAGACAATAAGCATTTAACCTGTTGCTTAGCAAGACTGAACAGATCAATTTTATAAACATTATCCTTCCTAGTGCCAGTAAATAAAACAGTCCAATCAAGTTGACTAACAGCTTTGCAAGTTTTTTGATTAAAGATAACATCATAATTGCAATCACTTAATTGACTTATGCTCAGAAGATTATGTTTTAGCCATTTAACTAACAGAACATTTTTAATAGAAAGGGAAGAAGAAGCATTACCAACAGTTCCAGTACCAACAATCTGACCTTTCTGGTTTCCTCCAAAGGAAACTTTGCCTCCATTCTTCATAGTTAGATCTAGAAACATAGATTTATCTTCTGTCATGTGCTTGGAGCAGCCACTGTCAAGATATCAAGTTTTGTGTTGCTGATCAGACCTTGCCTTTTCTCTATCAGAATCAGAGTCAGAGTCAGACTCAGATTCAGACTTAGCTTATGTTCGAGCCATTAGAGCCAGTTCTTCTTCTGGTCTGTTTGAGCAGTTTCCTTGATTATGCTTTGGTTGATAAATCATGTTCCTCTGATGATTCTAGAACATGTTTTGATTCTGGTAATTTTGGTGAATCCAGTGATTCTGATAACCTTGATGATTCTGGTGATTTGGTTGAATATGGTGGTTCTGATGAATTTGGTAATTCTGGTGATTCTGGTAATTCCTGATCTAATTCTGGTTCTGGTTCCAGTGTTGATTATGATTCTGGTTCCAGTACTGATTCTGATTCTGGTTCCAGAGTTGATTTTGGTTCCAGTTCATGTGCTTCTGATACTGGTTCCAGTTCTGGTTTTGGTTCCAGTGTTGGTTTTGGTTCCAGTTTCTGTACTTCTGATACTGGTTCCAGTTTTGGTTCTGATTCCGATTCTGGTTCTGGTTGAATTGACCAGACCTTCTTCCATCAGACTCAGATTGTCTTTGTCTTGTTGTAGCAGGAACATAAATCTTCTTCGACTTGTGCATTGCCAACATCCATTGTCCAGGTACCATTGTTGGTGTCTCCTTCTGGTTGCTCAGAACATCTGCAACATAGACAATTTGATCTTTTGGTAACCAGAACTGATTGGGTCCAGGTTTGTTAGTCTTAACAGCTCTTTGATCTTGTTCATATTTTACCATTGGACAAGATAGTTCAGAGTGACCTTTCTTAGCACAAACAATGCATAAAACATCAGAATGAACAGCTTTACTTTCACTAATTGTTTCTGTAAAACCAAGACTTCTCTTTCCAGAGTTACTGTTTCCATAAATCATAGATGCATATTTAGTTCTTTCCATTCCATTAGAAATAAAGTTTTGAAAAAATTGCTCATGCATATCAGATTCACAAACAGTTTCAGAAGTGGAACAAATATTACTTTTGAGAGTTTGGTTTTCAGACTTGAGTCTTGCAACTTCAGTTTTAAAATCCTTGTTTTCAGTTGCATACTCAGAATTTTGATTCCTTAAAACTTGGACTTCTTTGGTCATATTTTTCTTATCTTCCCTAAGAGTTTTTAGTTTTAAAGCCATCTTATTATTTGCATTTAAAAAATCTTTTAAAGTATCAATTAACTCAGATTTAGAGAGATCAGAAAATACCTTATCGTCTTCATCTTCTGAATCTGTTCCAGAGCCTGAACTGTATCCAGAACTTGAGTTGGTATGAGCCATCAGAGCCAGAATTGCTTCCTCTGATGTGCTTCCAGACTTTCCTGAATGACGATTTCGATCATTCTTCCTTCTGCCTGTTTTCCTTCTTGAATTCGTGCCTTTATGAAGTCCAGAGGCAGACCTGATGTGTGCCATCTTTGCTGTTTCTGCCTCTTCATCAGACGATTCTTCTTCTGATTCTGATACATCACAGGCAGCCATCAGACCTTTCTTTCTGTATCTGGAACTCTTCTTGTGATGTTTGCCTTTTTCCAGATTTGGACATTCTGACTTGATATGTCCAGGTTTATTGCATCCATAACAAACAATACTCTTCTTGTCAGATTCTTCCTTTCCTTTGTTGTTATGTTTCTTCTTGAAGCTTCTTCTCTTCCTGTTTTCCCAGATCTTAACCATCTTTTTGGTTAAGTAAGCCATATCATCACAATCACTGTCACTATCCTCTGATTCTGATGTTGCCCTTGCAGCTTTCTTTTGTTTCGACTTCAGAGCCAGATTCTTATTCTTGTTAGGTTCATCTGCATTCAGCTCTATTTCATGAGACCTGAGGGAGCTGATTAGATCTTCAAGCTTCAAGGTATTCAGATCCCTAGCTTCCTGTACTGCAGTAACCTTTGGTCTCCATTTGGCTGGTAAGCTTCTGAGGATCTTCTTTACATGATCTGCAGTGGTGTAGCTTTTCTTTAATACTTTTAAACCTGATACCAGAGTCTGGAATCTGCTGAACATTGCTTCAATGTCTTCATCCTCTTCCATTTTGAACAGCTCATACTGTTTGACCAGTATGTTAGCCCTTGCTTCTTGAACCTGCTGGCTTCCTTCGTAGGTCAGAACCAGACTGTCGAATATGCTCTTTGCTGTTTCTTTATCTGTGCATCTGTCAAATTCCTTGAATGTGATGGCACTAATCATGATGTTTCTGGATTTGTGATGAAGTTTGTATAATCTGCTCTAATCTAGTTTCATATCATCCATGTCTAGTTTTTTAGTTGGATCTTCTGGATCAGTAGGTGTAGTGTATCCTTTGACTACCATCTTCCATAATTCAGGATCTTGAGATATGAAGAAACTTGTCATTCTGTCTTTCCAATACTCAAACCTTTCTCCATCAAACAGTGGTGGTCTGTTGATGTTGCCTCCCAGTTCATCTTTGGATTCTGCCATGTTGAACCCCACTGTTAAGTGCTCAGCCTTGAGACCGAGCTCTGATGCCAATTGAAGGTGCAAACACGAGAAGGGGGGTTGAATTGTGTTTGACTAACTTGAATACTTTTTCTGTTTTTGCAGTTTTTAAACAAAACTTGATGTATGAATAAAAACAGAGTTAGCAGCGGATATAAAGTAAAAATAAAACACAGAATTTTTATACTTGTTCACCGTTAACGAGGCTACGTCCAGTCCCTTCACCTTGAAGGATTTCACTAATTCAAACCTTGAATTACAACAGTTCCACTGACCCTCCAAGTCAGTCTTCTCAAACAGTCTAACAATCCTAGACTCTTGAGGAATACAGCACCTTGACTTCCAAAGTCAAGTCTTCTCCTGCTAATCTGACAACCCCAGATTGTAGAAGGAATTACAACGCCTTGAATCTAATTGCCAAGTAATCTGCTACCCCTTCTGACTCCCTCAGATTGTATACTCTACTTCAACAACTTAGATCTAACACAAGGGAAAGAAAATAACACGAGTGCTTGCTTCTTGAAAGCTGGAACTCACAATTAACCTCACTGAAAACTTGAGTGTTTGCTTTGGAAGTGTATGACTCTTTTGTGATTTTCGATACTAAGTATTCTGCCTTGAGCCTCCTTTTATAGATGCAGATTAGGGCCTCTTCCCAGCTTTAATTTCGAGCTGAATCTTGCTGGATTCTCTTGCAAAAATATCTTGACCAATTGGGCTTCATTTAAATAAAAAATATATCTTTTTTAAGCTTCAGATTTTCTTTCAAAAATAACTGGTCAATGATGTCTTTAGTTTCTTCCCGCCAACAGCTCCTGAATTCCACAATACTTCACTTTATTTTTGTAACAAATCTTTTTAATACTTTGATCAAAATAAATTGAAATCTCCACTGTTAATCCTCATGATTAAATCTGGACCATTTGATCTCCAGCGCTAGTCCACATCTGAACCTTACTAAATGATCTGCTGTGGTCCTCTGATTTCGGCCAACCCTGGACCACACTTTCTAACCTTCTGATCTTCTGATCTCGACCATCCTGGTCTAGTAAAATGATCTGTTGTGATCCTCTGATCTCGGCCACTACTGGACCACACTTTTTGACCTTCTGATTTCGGCCAACACTAAGGCCATGGTCTGATCTTCTGATCTCGGCCAACACTGGACCAAATACTTAAATCTGAACCATTGATCTGAAAATATTCCCTCTGATCTGGACCAATTCTGGACTTGGTCTGGATTAAACTGAAATTAAATCTGGACAAATAATATTTCAGTATGGACATTTTACCTTCTGTTTTGGATCAATTCTGGATCAATTATAGAGATCATTTCTTTTGGTCTAGACTTAGTTTCATACCCTGAACCATGATATCTTCTGGTCTGGGTCAAATCTGGATTAATTCCTTTGTTCTGGACCTATTAATTTACCTTCTGATTAAATCTGAATCAAGTCTGGGCTGTTTATTATTTCACTGTCAGGCCATCTTCTGGTCAGAATAACTTCTGGAATAAATCTGACATTTGATTCCTTCTGGTCTGGATCAAGTCTCCCCCTGGCAGGCTTCCTTCTGGTCTGGATCAGGTCTCCTTCTGAATTTGCTTCCTTCTGATCTGGGCCAGCAAACATATCTTCTGGTGATGTTTTCACATCCTGGAGTATCTTCTGGTACCTTCAGGATTCAATCTTTGGAACCCTTTGATCTTCTGCTTTGATTACTTTAGCTTCTGGTGGCATTTCATTTAATAATTCAAGGTACAAAATAAGATTACATTGAGTGCTTTTGAAAACATCAAAATCCTAAGACTTAGAACCAACTTGGTTCCCACAAAAAAAACACAAATCATAACTGAAACAAAAAAAAAATATTATTAAATGTTTGAAAATGAATAACTTATAACTATTTTACTATTCACTCGAAACTTTCTATTTCTTAAACATTCACAAACTTTTCTTGCTTGTAAATTTTTGCAACCCGCTCTTGAAGTTTCTTGACCGTGTCAAATAATTATTTGAAAATTTCATTTCACTTTCTAACTATTTAGACAAAACAATAGTTAAAGCGATTGAAACTGTTCTCCATCGAAAATACTATAACTATAGAATTTGGTTACATTTTGTATTGAATTTTTATTTGGCTTGACAATTTTGTGTAATAACATTTTTATTATGTAAAAAACATTATTATTATTTAAGGTTTTTGAACCTTAAGAAATTTTTGTTTTACTTTGAAGTATTCTTTCCATATATATCACCTACAATTGCATACTTGAAGAATTGTTTCAATATTTTAAATGTTATTATGAACATTGTTTTTTACAAATTACCACTCACGAATAAATGTTATAATAAACTATAAGACATACAATATCATTTAGTGCACGCTTAGATTGATAATGAGATTGACAGAGTCGCGACGAACATATAAAATTGAAAATATCAAAAAATACATAAATTTATAAATCTAATGTTTTAAAACTAATATAAATTATATAAAATAAAAAACATATTATAGTTAAATGTACAATTTGAACAATAAAGAAATGCATAAGTATTTAACAAATATATTATTAGAAGGAACACTTCAATGAAACCAAAAAGCTTGAATAAACCAATTCTACATTTAAAAATATGAAAGACAAGAATTGCATCTCCAAAGTTTAAAATCTTATGAATAGTCTCATATTTCAATACATTTTGCATGAATTGTATTAGTCAATAATGTTTTATCTTTTTCTTTGTAATAAAGCAAACCTAACTTATAATTAATTAAAAATATATTTATTTTTAAGTACATAAACGTTAAAATATATTCTACTCTAAAATAAATATAATAATAATTTTAAATTACATATTATTATTATTATTTTATACACACTAATATATTAAATATTACCGCACAACGTGTAGGTTAGCATCTAGTTATAACTAAAATACCATTTAAAATTTCTCATCTTTCCTTGAACCAAATATAAAACCATTAAAAATATATCTTCTTTTCTCTCCTTTTCTCTTTTTAATCAAATGTATTTCTACTTCTCTGATTTGCCCTCCTCTTTATTAAAATATTTTTTCTCCCCTCCGTTAAACTAAACACACCGTAAGAGTGACATCGTTATACTATCTCAATAATTAGATTATAAAACATTTTTTTAGAATAACATTATTAATATCTGCCAAGGTGATTAATCGTTTTTCTAGAATAGCATTATTAATAATGCCAAGGTGATTTAATTACACATCTTATCATGCAGTCGTCACCACTCAAATAAAAAACTGAAGTCGTGTTCTTCTTCCTCCATTAAAGATGAGTGATTTATGACTAGTTTTAGGTTTAAAATCATACCCCCAAATTATTTTTTTATTCTGTTAGTTTAAATAAGTGAATTCTACATAAATTTAATTTTTTTTGTTTTTTTTTATTTCGTCGTTTATGTGCGGCATTTTTTTTTTCTATCTTGGTGTGGTGCTTTTTTGTTTTTTCGTCTTGGTACAATGTTTGTTTTGGTCTAATATGACAAAGTATCTTTGATCCATTACATGTTTTAATCAATGACTTTGACGTCGTCAACATTACAGATTTGGAGACATATATACTCCACGTACTTATCTTGTCATATTTGTTGCATGCAATTATTTTGTACTATGTTCCCATTTTGTGCTATTAACTTGTGTTTAGGGAGTATGTTCGTAGATTCATTCTTTTATTTTTAGTAAATTTGAATTTATACTGCATCGATTTATTTTATGATTTGAATCAATGAATATCGTTAATTTTAGTAAAAAAAAAAAGCATTAGTAATGTCTCATAACAAATACTTCACCAATTGATTATTTAAACTATTGATACATAGAACTTCAAACTCGTTTATATTTGTCAGAAAAGAGCGACCACTTGTTCTCCTACGTTGGACCGCAAGTGTACGATATTATCGCGTAGTAAAAATTATTGTTCCCACAAAGATTTTGTTATGAATACTAATCTCTCTTTAATATGATGATTAGTTGGAACAATAATTGTTGATAGAATGATTTTTTTATTAAAATTCACAATAAAAATAAAGCTTTACAATTGTAATTTTTCATAATGATAGATACAATAAAATTAATCTTCTTTAAGTTATAGATGTTAAACTCTTAAAAATAAGATAAACAATTCTAACTAATGCATTCTTTCAAAGAGCAAAAATGTATTTTAAACTAATAACCAATCTATTTTCATGATTGATGTATTAACAAAATTCTTTAAGAGAAAATACCTTTCATGATTTCAAGAACAAAAATCTATTTTCATGATTTGATTCTCTTGTCCAATCTTGTGGGTTATATATTAAATTCACGTTTTAGTATATTATTTGATTTCCAAGTACAAATATGATTTTTACTAAGATTGAATTAAAAGATCAATTCTCATAACAAAAAGAAAGAAGTAGAAATTGTTATAGATCCATCATTGGAAATCCTACAATTCCAAGACAAGAGAAATATATCCACTCATGATCATAGTAGATTCAAAGTTAAAGTATTAAAACATTCTAAATATTAAAGAATATAATAAAATTAAAAAACCGAATACTATTCGTACTAGAAATTTGTTAATAAAATTACAAGAACAAAAACAAGAGTAACAAGAGATTGTGAGTAGAAATCTATGTCAAACCGAGTATTTTCATCTCTTTTTATAGTCTTAGGTGTCTTAATGCACTTTAATTACAAGAATTTATTAGAATTTCGTATAAGAAAAATGGTTCAACAACATAAGTTGAACAGATTACGGCCACACATTAATCCTTGCTTCCTTTGTGTGGCAAATTCTCAATTTTTTCTTGTATTAGAGTCGCAACGGCCATTTTGACCAACCGGTAATTTTTGTTGTAACTTGCATTTCTTTTATCTTTTTGATCAGGATGAACCATGACTACACCATTTGATTTCAGGGTGAATCTTTACTTATTCTTTCACTTTTCCTTGCAACCAAAACAAAACAAAAAAAATAGTGAAATAGATTAAAAATATCATATTAACCTATCCAACAACTATAAAAACATATAAATTTTAGCAATATGAATTTGTCAGCAACATCTTCATCCGAGCAATAGGTACCACTTTCACCGCATTTTATAAAAGTTTTAAAACCAAGTTTCCACGGCAACGTGGTTTTTTACCATGAATTTGGTGAACATGAAGCTGAAGCAAACACCCACTTAGAGAAACTTTTCCTATGGAAATTATAAAGTGATCAAATGGCATGCTTGAGTTTGAGTGAAATAAATAAAAGATATGTTTGGAACTTGATAATAAATCAGGAAAAAGAAATATCTACAAATTAAGACTATAGAAATAGTTAGAATTAAAGTGAATATTTTTAGTGACGTGATCATTTATAATTAGTTGACAATATCAAAAAATTTAAACAAATAATTTAATTAATTGTATTATTTTTCATTTTACAATGTCAAGCAATCACAAATCATCTTATTTGTATGTTTGACACTTTAGGATTAAAAGTAAATATTTTTAGTGATATAATATATATGACTTTGTTTTTTGGGCAATCTATGACCAGTTAATAGTGTATAAAATATTTATTTTGAATCAATTTTAAACTCTTAAACAAACCGTAAAACTTAGGTTAATATGAAAATATAAAATCAGTTTTTTTTTCAGAACTAGAGTAACAAGAAACTTCTTTTTCTTCTACGTTCAATATTTACTATATATATATATATAATATATTAAATTAGAGCAGTTTTACAATAAGATGGTGAAAAAGTTAAATCTTGAACAGATAATCATATTTATCGGTATAAATCATATTTTTATTTTAAAACTGGTTTTTAATAAAAATAAACTCAAAAATAAATTGAAAGATAAGACCATTTATAAGCTATGCATATGACTTAATAAGCCATGAATTTTCATTATTCTTTTTAATGCAACGGGTTTTTTTTTTGTAAGCTCATGCTTAGCTTATTTGTTAAATAAACTATAAACAAATTGAGATCATGAGATTGGCTTGGGCTTAATTAACGAGATTAACATATCAAGCAATATATTTGTAATATATTCATGCTTTATTTAAGTGGTTAAACTTATATCTACAGTATATAAAGGCAAAACTGAAAGAGGGAAAAAAAATACCAGTTAACTTCTAAGCCACCTTTGAAATTTAGTTGCATTTAACACTAGAAACACACACACACACACACACATATATATATATATAGAATATGGCAATGGTTATATCTAAGTAATGATATAATGAGGCTAAAGGTTTAATTTGGCTTGATGGTTGTGTGTTCTCATCAAAACTTTGTTGCATTTTTTTGTTATTTTTTTTAATATTTTATGATATATAACCGTTTGGAATTAATATAAACAAATTTTCAAAAGTTATTTATCTTCGTCAGTTAGTATGAATTTCTCTATAAATAGAGTTATTCCATAGACATAAAGAGATTCGATTTTCATGCATTACATGATTCAAACTTCTGTCAAATTTATTTTTAAATCACTTTTTTTTTCTCTCTAGTGCAAAAGAAAAATGAGATAACTTTATTCTATAAACTACTATTGATTGATGACTTTTATGTGAATGTGCAATTCACTATAAGGTTTTTAAAGGAATTTGCTGGTTAATTGTTTGCATCCAATTTAAAGTTTAGTGTGATTCGCACACTTTGAAATTTATTTGTTCACATTCATTGTCAATTTCATCTTCTTTTTGTTCAAGATTTGAAGTATACCTCCAACAAAATATCTAACAGCAATGAGCACCAAAGCCCCAAAATCTTATGATAAATCCCAATGACACACTCACATAAATTGATTTCTTATCTTCTGGACTACTTTCTTAAAGTGTTTCTGGTTTCTGAGGTGTAACTTCGTCATCTCCTGGACATTTTATGGGTTTCCCACAAAGATCAGCATTCCCTTCATAACTTGAGGCATCAAAACTCTATAACTGTGTGTCGATTGGAATTCTTTCATATAGGTTGTTATCAGACATATTCAACATGAGTAGATGGTCGATTTGAGCCAAAGAAGGAGGAACTAAACCATATAAATAGTTTCTTGACAAGTTGAGAAATTCAAGTGATGTTAATTTTCTAATCTTTGAAGTAATTGCTCCAGTCAAATTGTTGCTTGATAAATTCAATGACACCAATTATATCAAGTCTCCTATTCCTTCTAGAACGTTTCTTGTAAATTGATCGCTTGAAAGATCAATGCTCCTTAAAATGAGTTTATTATTCTTGAACAATTGTTCTTCCCCTTTCCACATCAACAATGTTTATGGTTGACAAACATTTTCGAGACAATGTAGTAAAATTCTTTAAGCAATTGAAAACTTTCCTTGATAGATTGTTTACTAAGAGATCCAACAACTGAATGTTTGTTAAGTAACAAAGACTCGGCGGAAGAGTTCCAGAAAATTGGTTCCTCCGCAAGCTTAACATTTGTAATTGTTGTCTCCTATCAAAGATGGGATTGATCTTGATAATCTATTTTCACCAAGATCTAGCATGAACAATTTTGTGCAATTTTTCAAAGAGAAAGGTAACTTCCCAGTTAAGTTTTTGTTGTGCAATATCAATACCTTAAGTTCAAATAATAATCCCATTAAAGGTAAAAAAATTCCTGATAAAGTATTGTCCCTCAAATATAGAAATGCTAATGCTTTGAAATGACTCCAACAACCAGAAAGCTGCATTGATAATTGATTCTTTGAGATATTTAATATACCCAACGAATCGATTGAGGTGTTAGTACATAAAAACTCGAGACGGTTGCAATTTGTAAAAACGGTGGGATTGAACCTTCAAATTGATTTGAAGCCAAAATAACTATACAACCTACAGAAAAACTTATAGCCAAATTTGCAATTGTACCTATGAGATTATTGTATGAAATATTCATGTGGTTTAATATCCTCCCATTTTAATTGATTTTCAGTTAGTATCAATGTTTCTAAAGATGAGAACATTGACATGTCACGTATCGTGCCAATAATTTGATTTTTAGCCAAATTCAATTCTTGCAGGGAGTAATTGGCACATCGAACAGATAAATTAGGAATTAACATTGAAAGATCTTCACTCAACTTGTTATCTCTATGCAACCAGAACCAACTTGTTTTGCACCTACAGCACCACTATAGTTGCACAAAAGAGGGTCCAGCTGCAACACCAACTACACCACAGATTGTTCCAACAAACTTGACAGATACAACACTCACCATGGTGTTCTACTTCTTCACAAGTTATCAAGCCAAATTTCTCAGTTCACATATTCAAAACTCACATGTTAGTTGATAACAACACATGCTTTGAAAATTAGCAAAATATAATTACTTTTTGACTTCAAAACTTATTAGACAAGATGAAATGTGACAGTTAAAATCGTCTCGGGCAACTAATTTATTATTATAGTAAAACAACAATTGAATCATAGCCCGTAGCATGACACTTCACTAGTTCACATATGGGTTCAAAACTAAACCATACACAAATCTGAAGTAACATCTAAGTTCAGATTAGTTCTAGACAGTTAAATAGCAGATACTGAAGATGTAGCACCAATAGTGAAGGGAAATATGATGCAAGTTAACTGCTCGCCGTTCTGATTGTTGAAGGTCAGCTTCACATTATAGGTTCCCTGCAAAAGTAGCACAATTAAAATAAAGACTAAGAAACCAACTATAGAAGTTAGAATACAATTTTGCCTATTTAAAGCTAAGAACCAAAGAGAAATTATTAGTGCGAATTTGCAAATTCCAATAATGACATAAATAATGAAAACATGAATCTATACCTTGCCAAGTATATAATAAATTCATAAATGATAGAGACTTCATATATATACATACACGTGCTCGCGCACACACAAAGATATATAAATGTAATGTGGCAAAGTGATACTAACCGGTGGCGTGACGGGAGGCAATAATTCGGTGTGAGTGAGCAAAAATTGGCCTGGACGGACGGGAAGGGGTGTTTCCTCGCTTAGAGCATGGTGAAATACAGCAGATTGTTCTATCCCAGCATATGAAATTTCATATATTAAATCACCACTGTGAATTGGTTCATCTGCATCAAAGATAGATATCATTTATACTAAAGTGTCATTTTTCGGTTCATGATAAAAATACAAGGAGAGAAAGAAGTATGACCGGTATAAGCTGCAATTTTGAAGGTGAATGGCTCTCCTCTCACCACAGGGTTAGGTAATATTTCTACATTGCTGACCTGAACTGCATAGTCTACATTCTTTTCTGTATAGCACAAAACTCAAATCAATAGACAAATAGTTTAACAAACATAATAAAAACAATGTGATCAAAGTTAGCTAGCTATTGGTTCTAACACCAAAGCTAACACATCACATTACACAAGCACCAATTGATTTGAGCTAACAGTTAAAGGAGTTGAACGAGATAAAAGGTCTGGGTTCAAACTCTAGTGAAGGAGAAAATAACAACTAATATACTAACATTTACCTATTAAAAAAGAAAAACCCAAATCCATTATATAACCTGATATGTAGCTTAAGATTTTACCTTAAAAACGCATAATTTTAGAGTTTCATATGAAAGTCAAAAATCCAATAAAATGTTTCATAGTAAAAGCATAGGTTCAAAGGAACAACACATCCCAAAAGACTTGTCCAATAGATAGAAAAATCTCCAAGATTTAGAAATCTCAATGAAAACGCTCTACAATACTTTATTCAGAGACACTTCACTAAACTTCTTCCTTGGAACCCTACACTAGTTAGAACCCTCCATGAGTATCGTTCTATGAAGCCGGCCCCTCAATGAAAACCACATAAACCCAAAAGAAAAGCTTATCCAAAAAGACCAGTTCATTAGGTGAAAACATGACCTAGACCTATAAATCCCAATTATTAGGTGAGGCTCCCCAATGTGAGACTCATTACAGTACCACAACATATTAACATTATACAAAATAAACTACAAATAAATAAAATAATTTAAAATGAAAAATTACATAGAAACTCCATTCTATTTTAGTTCAGTTCACCTCTCCACTTCTAATTAAGCCAGCAAAGATTTAAGTTATTCACCATCTTTTGCGTCCATTATTCTTGTCTCCTCCATAGGACAAACACTTTTGATCAAAGACATATCCCAGTGTCCAACACATGTCAATATCTAATACGACATGATTCATTACATTAAGTTAATTCATTTACTTAAATTATTACATGTGTCAACATAAGTGTCGTGTCAGTGTCACTATCCGTGCTACCTAGATTATCTCTACAAAACAGATTCTACCATATCAATATATATATAAATGAAAGAAACGGCATCTGAATCTGTCTTACCAGTTTCTATCCCTAATTGCAAGGAAAAATTAACCTTGACCATATATAGGAAGCTCACAAACATTGGATATATATATATATATAAGACACAAATTGTATATATGAATATTAAAACAAAATCATTATGATGAAGTAAAAGGAAGAGTAAAGTTGATTTAATTACCACAATATTTAAGAGACTGAGATTCAGCCTGAGCATGAGAAAAAGAAAGTAGAAGAAGGGTGGATAAGCATAAAATGAAGTTGAGCTTTGAAGTAAACTGAATTGCCATTATGCAACAGACAGAGAATCTCCGAATGCTACTTTGGCATTACAAATTATACATACTTTATATGAAATGTAAAATAATCAAATAATATAATAATATATTTAACGCAAATAATAATATAATAATACCGCGTGGAACTTATGGTATTGTTATATTTTCTTGCAAATATCACCGGGACTTAATTCTTCTGCTCTAATGACATACTAGAAAAATATTACCACGCGAAACACGAACTACTCGGGTTCTCAAAAGGTAATTATACAATAATAACATAATAAAAAGTTAAAAATAATAGTGCCTCCTCAAATGTCATGTTTTATTATATTTTATCTTTAACGGGTCAAATGTTTATATTAACAAGTGGGTTCCAATTTAGTAGCTCAAAGTTCAGTATAAATTTTGAATGGCGGTTTTATGTATGACAAACTATAAAATGAATTAGTTATATCAAATTTAATTCTTAAAATGTTCTTTAATTAATTAGTAGGACCGATCCTAGTATATAGCTATTAAATCAATTGTTTTAGGACTTCATAAAAAATAAAAAATTTATTTTATTAAAAAACTTCAAAAAAAATTATTTAATAAAAAAACATCAAATTTTAATATTTTTAAAATTAAAATATATAAATCGTTTCTAATTTTAATATTATCTCAATAATATTAAATCAATTAAAAAAGAAATATTATATGACATCAATTATATTAATTTAGTAATATTATGTTAAAATTTTAAAAAAATTATTCTTTATATTAAAATTCGCTTTAATTCTCTAAATACTTTGAATATGCTAATTAGTATTTTATTTTCATCGAACAAATTTTTATGATGTCAAATTTAGGGAATATAATTACTTTTGTAAAACTTTAATATCAATTACTTTTCTTACAACATATGACGTAATTTTTTTTAATTAATGTGTTGGTGTTAAAATCTAATTATGTTGTTCACCAATTATAACATGTTTATATGTTTACGTAAACACATTAATTTCTGGAAGAACTTATATAAATAATTTATGATGTATTTGTAAGCTATTTTTGGGTTATTTTCATAAATTCTTCCAGAAAACTTATAAAAATAATTCATAACAGTGTAAGTTTTTTTAATCCTACCTAACAATTAAACTCTTATCTAATTATTATCAAGAATTCATAACAAATTTAACTATTAAAATGGTTAAACAGATATATCAATTCTTAGACATTAAAAAACCAGCTTTTAATACAATTGTTTGTAAAAAATACTTCTAATACAATTGATTCCCCAAAAGACAATCTACATCTATGCTATAAATAAATGTAACAAATGTTTTGCATCAAAGAAAATAAAATACATGTGAGTCATTATTTGTAATCAACCATTAATTATGTTTTAATTATTTGAAAATATTTCAACCAAAAAAAATCACCTAGCATAATAATTGTAAGTGACATATTCTATTGGATTATTATTATAATATGCATTTTAAAATTCAAACACAACATCAAACTTATGTGAGTATATGATAATGGAAATTTGATATTGTGCATTAAATCAATTAATTGTAAAGAGATCCTTTCATAATAACAATTTGTTATTGTGCATTAAACTGATTAAAATTAATTATTATCAAATACGATATCGATATTGATTGCATGTTCAAAATTTGAATTAAGGATTTAAATTGGTATATGAGCATATTCCTTTGTTTCCATTTACAACTATAAAATATGATTTTACGGTTTTCAAAATGTCATTCAATAAACTACAATTAATAAATCTTTATTCTGCTTCAATCACTTACAATCAAGTATTCTTCTTAGCAGCATATCTCATTTAATTGTCTTTCATTATAGAATATAGAATAAAAAAATGACTACATTCAACTTTTCAAATCAAACAAACAAATACGGATTCATATATATTTTTTGATGGGTATAAGAATTCCTATATATAGTACTATTAATATTTATCAATTACAAATTACAACTTCAAAAATTTTGTTTTGTCCCTACTTTTTTTGGACAAATTTTGCATCTCATTTCTTGAACACCAAACATTGTGATTTTTTAAACCAGTAGCATATTAATTATTCTATTTTCATATACACAAATATTGGGTACGAAAAATATTATTTTTCAACTTAATTGCTCCAATTGCAACTCATGGCAGCCAAGCTTTTGAAGGATGGAACAAGGTAAGCCTCAACGGTCAACTATCGAATCTTAGCTTCAAAGATCATAAGCTTTTGGGTAAATTTAACTATACAATATTCTTCAGTTTTTTGGAACATTTTCATTTTAAAACATGTTTATTGGTTTATAGGTATACAAGTTTTTATCGTCTTCTCTGATACATTTTATTCAGGTGAGTGATAAATTATTTGTTTTTGAACATTTAGTATGTACTTTAAAATCTATTTATTGATTTCTCATGTTAATATTTTTCATCTTCTTTGTGGATAAACTTTATCAACGTGAGTTATAACTTTGGTCCAGAATTCACATTTTTTTCATCGTCTTTGTCTCGAGTTTCTATTATACTTTACATGCAAATGATCTTTTTCGTGTCTTCTATTCTATATTTTTATATATGTTTCTTTGCATTATTTTATTATATTATTTTACAAAAAGTCATTCTTCAAGACTATCGTCTTGACCACAAATATTTTTACTCTAATTTTAAATTTTACTACATTCAACAAAAAAGAATTACTAAAAATGTATTTACTCTAACTATATGGAATTTTGTAAAAGGAAATTACAATCTACACGATCAACAAATGTCGTGCACCAAAATAAATAGAACATGTAACATAATTTGAATCATTAATTTTATTCTAAGTTTTTTGAAACCATTACGACATCAACAAAAAATCATCTATCTTAAAAGTAGATCGTTCTAATTCATATAGCAATAATGCTTAAATTTTCACTGTGCAATCATTCTAATTTCTTTCCATATTTTGGTATGTTCAGATAAGTGGAATCATTATAAGGCTTATTAATCATTAAATATAATTAGTATACAATGAGAATTCCAGCAATGCTCCACTCCATGATTCAAAAAAAAGTAACTTCAAGTTGTGACATTTTATCCCCAAAATAATATATATATATATATATATATATATATATATATATATATATATAATAATTTATATTAGATTTTTCTTTTTAACAAAATTTGCGACGGATAAAGAAAATATATATGTTTTTAAGGAAATAAAATTAAAATCTTTATAACTAATTTAGAATAGCACGTTACTCTAAATACACATGTAACAATTCAACTTTGTTCCTCAATTAAAAATAGTACAATCTCAACGAACTTAACTTAGCTATAATTTCTTAGTTTAATTTCAAAAACTTACTAGTATTTATAAGGTTTTCATATAAAAAGTCGTTTTTAATAAAAAGTAAAAGTAAAATACAATTTACAACTCTTATTCCCAGTATCACCTATCAGAGCGAAGTTTTCTCAAACTTGAACTTCAACAGTAATAACTGCAATTTCGTAAACGCAGGGAAGCCGTGGAACACAAACAAGTTTTAAAATCATGTTGATAGTATAATATGAGTGAAGAACACACAAACAATCATAATAGGTCGTATCATAATCACATCACGATATATCAATATTCAATCAAATAGTATCATATTATAACATCAAAGTCACCCAAGTAAAATAATTATCTCATTATAATATGCATCAAATCATATTAAAAAAAAACTATTATTACTTTTGAAACACATCAATTATGGCCTATGATCACTATTTCATCAATTATGGGGTGCTTCATTATTTCTCATCACAATTTTATAACATTACTATCATCAATCAAACATCATCATTATCATTGTAAGACCCTTAAATTTAAAATTAAATTCAGATTTAATTTTAAGTGTATTTTGAGAATATTTGTAAAATATTCAATATATATATATATGTTTTGTGTAAATATATATATATATATATATGTATTTGTTTTGGAGGTGGAATTAAAATTATTGGATAATGGATGAATTAATTTAATTTCGAGTAATTAAATTATCGGGCCATTAATTAAGATATTCTCTGCTAATTTCGATGAAACAGGTTAAGTGCTGGAGGATCAAAAAATATTTTAATACAAGTGTTGGGTGAGGTGGCGTAGATATTTATTAAGAAAGAAACAAATTCTTCTCTCCTCTGACTGTGTCAGTTTGCATTTATGAAGATATTTAAGTGAGAAGCTTTTTCTTCTTTCCTCTACGCGCCAGTTTCTGCTTTAGTATTTTCTTCTTCTTTTGATATTTCTGAGTGTTGGTGAAGAAAAACAGTTTACTCAAAAGCCATTTTCTTGAAAATCTGAGTGTCGAATCAGAAAGTTTCGAGTACGAAAGTCATTCCTCTGATCGTTACGGAGCTAAAGAACTAACTTTCGTAGCGGCGAACGCGAAACGGGAGTATCGTCGACTTTTGTCGCAGAAGCGTACGAGTTAAGGGAACGTAACTAAGGTAAGGGCACCTTCCAACTTTCTAGATTTGCATTTAGGGCTGTAAATGCATGTGTGATGAATGATTATTGGGTTATGTTGTGAAAAACATTGTGTTATGTTTTGGAAATCAAACTGTTTTGATGTTCCTGCTGTTTTCAGTGAAGGAACTTATTGTGTTGCTTTGTTGATGATGTATTGTTTGTTGTGTTGAGTAAGAAATCATTCTATTGTGTTTGAATGATGACTTTGTTGGTGTTGTATTGGAGATGATCCAAATGCTTGAGTTAGTTTGTGTGGGACTGTTTTGTGGTTGACTTTCTGGTTTTAGTGATTCTGTGTGTTTTAATGTGTTTTGTTAAACAATCTGGTGTTGATGATGGTTTCAAAAGAAAAGGGATTTAAAATGGTGGAAGTGTTATTTCTGAAAAATCTGTTGTTGTTGTTTAATGAAAATGTTCCGAGTTTTGAGGTTTCTAAAGAGGGGTAATTATGATTCTGGTGTTAGGTTGGTTTTTCAAAAGAACAGTTTGAAATGTGTTGAAGTCTTAGGAAAATTTTACTGTTTTCGAAGGTGTATTCGAATACAACATGAGTGTATTCGAATACAACCTGTCAAACTTCTGTTTTACTTAAGTTTTCAAACTTGTATTCGACTACGAGCCCCTGTAGTCGAATACAGAGGAAGGATTTCTGTTTTCTGATTCTGATGTTAATCATTCTGATTCTGGTTCTGTTTTCTGATTCTGGTATTAATCATTGTGATTCTGGTTCTGTTTTCTGATTCTGATTCTGTTTTGCTTCTGATGATTATGATAATCATCATGTTTCCTATTTCTGATGATCTTGATAATCATCATGTTTTCTGCTTCTGATGATTCTGATAATCATCATGTTTCCTGCTTCTGATGATCCTGATAATCATCATGTTTTCTGCTTCTGATGATTCTGATAATCATCATGTTTCCTGCTTCTGATGATTCTGATAATCATCATGTTTTCTGCTTCTGGTGATTCTGGCATGAATCATTCAGTGTTTCTTCTGATCAATTCTCGATGAAGTCTGGGCGAAGTCTGGGTTATTCAAAATTCGACTGTCATGCCATGTGCTGGTCAAATTATCGCATGGATTACTTCTTGCTTTTGACAACTTATGGCCTGGAACAACTCTACACATGGCAGGCTTCACATTAGTATGGTCCAAAGAATCTTCTAATATTTATTCCATCTGATATAGTCCATCAAAGATATCTTCTGGTCACTTTTGGACAAGTCTGGACTGTGTTGAAATTACACTGCCAGGCTATGTTCTGGTCAGTATAACTTCTTGATTGCTTCTGATATTTGAATCATTCTTGTTTGGAGCAATTCATATTATGGCAGGCTTCCCTCTGGTGTTTTTCAGATGTTCTTCTGATTTTGTTTCTGTTTGATATAAGCCTCCAAAGTTATCTTCTAGTCGGTTTTGGACATTCTGGTTTATCTTCTGATAATTCCAAAAATGCATCTTCTGTAAATTCAGAATGTATCCTCTGATACATTCATCTTCTAATGGTTTTTACTGTAGTAATTCAAGTTCAAAATAAGATTCCATCAAGTGTATTTGTACACATCAAAATCCAGATTATTTAGAACCAACTTGGTTCCAACATCATTCTGTGTTGTTTCTGATTATTCTGGATGAATCATTCTGTGTTGTTTCTGATGATTCTGGTATGAATCATGTTGTTGTTTCTGCTTCTGATGATTCTGGTATGAATCATTCTGTTGTTTCTGCTTCTGATGATTCTGGTGTGAATCATTCTGTTTTGCTTCTGATGATCCTCATTCTGGTTCGGTTTCTGATGTTCTGAGGCTGATCATTCTGGTTCTGTTTTTGGCTTATGTATTCGAATACAGAGAAGCTGTATTCGAATACAGATTCGTAAATTCCAGAAAATTCAGTTTTTAACATTGTGTTTGAAATTTTCAAGAGGTTGGGAAAACATTTCAAATGTTGATGATTACTTGGCTGTTTGGTCATGTTTGTGATGATGATAATTTTGACTGTGCTGAGTTATTTTAAATATGATTGAAAGGCATGAATTTCCTGATTTTGCATACTGTTTCCAGAGAAGTGAAACACTGCATATTCATGCATTGCATAGTCAAGTGGTACCCGCGATGGGCAACAGAGTAATGTGCAACCACGTGCTGATCTGTTGAGCGATTGCACGAGTGCTGGACTGTTGAGCGTCTGCACTAGGTACTGATCTGTTGAGCGATTGTACCTTGGTATATAAGTGCTGGTCTGTTGAGCGACTGCACTGGTACTGGACTGTTGAGCGTCTGTACCCTGAAATGCGCAGCCACGTGCTGATCTGTTGAGCGATTGCACGAGTGCTGGTCTGTTGAGCGACTGCACTAGGTACTGATCTGTTGAGCGATTGTACCTTGGTTTATGTCAAACGTGCTGGTCTGTTGAGCGACTGCACGAGTGCTGGACTGTTGAGCGTCTGCACTGGTGCTGATCTGTTGAGCGATTGCACCTTGGTCTTGAGGGGCGTTAAGTTGTGTTGGTCTGTTGAGCGACTGCACCTTGGTAATTCCAAGAAAATTGTATATATGAGCATATACATATTGCATTGGGTGATTGACCGGTGGGTCACGTTTTGGGTATGTGATGTTTGAAAATTGTGTGTGTAAGTACTTTATAGATTCTGGAATTTCTGATGAATTGGTGTGACTGCTGATTTGATGTTTGTGCTTACAACATAATTTTCATATTTATTTGGTTGCTGTTTTGAAAAGTACGAATGTCATGTATTTCAAAATTGAGCATCCTTATTTATCATCATTGTTATATGATATGCCATGAATATGTTTGTGATTGCTGATATAAATGCTATGTGGTAATTGTTAATTTCGGTTGGTGACCCTTTACAATTATTGTGGAAAATTGGGTTTTGCCCTCAGATGTGAATCAAACCCGTACCCCCGACGGTCACACTAACGACAGGGAACGTCGTTAATGTTCCTTGATCTTTACATTATGGGCTACGTAAAGGGATGGACAGCCGGGTGATGATAAGACTTGTGGATGAGGCGGTGGAGACCGTGCTACCATAGCTTAGTGTATGATCAGAGTAGACTTATGTATAGGATTTTGAGCTCAGTGGTTGTAAATATTTATTTTGGGAATTATTGTAAAACTTTTCCGCACTCTGATGAATATTTTGGTGGATTGAGAATCCAGTTTGATGTATCTTTATTTTAGCATATTATAAAGATCAATTTCTCCCAAATATCTCATTCGATTTAATGGTGATGTTGTTGTTCTAATTACCTTACTATTTTTGATTACGAAGTCGAATGATATTTAATTTGAATTGATTTTAATTTACTTGAAACGTAATTCTGAAAACTCTTTTATTTATGTATTCGTTTTTTAAAAAAAATACACTCGCGCTGTGTTTTAAACTCGGGGTGTTACAATCATCACATAAACATATGTTATACAATGCATTTATCTTTTATTATCACATCACATAAATTCTTCTAATCAAACATATGCACATAATTTCATTCGACATCCAACATCACAATAATATCAAATACCACACAATTATCAAAAATTAAATCAATCAATACCTTATAAACATTTCTATTTAACATTTTAATCTCACAATCCTCATATTTTCATATTAATTAATTTATCTCTCAAGGGTTACTATCGTACGTAGCGAGCCCCGGATAAATCGTTGGGAAATACGGTTTTTCCATTCATCTCACAATATATTATACTTATGAATTCAAACGTTCTCTCACCCCTTACATTACTTAGACGTTTTCTCTAACACATAAATCAATGGAAGTTTTCAACAGCAACCATAGATCGACAACGTACAGCGAGCGAACCCGAATAAACGGCGAGTTTACAAAATTGTCGAGACATGACTGATAAATTATGCAGAACATAAAAATCAATGTTAAATAATTAATAATAATTTTTGGAGCAAAAATAGAGTTAAAACGAAGAGAAAAAAACCGCAGAAAAAGTCTCATCGACTCGTCGGAGCGCCGGAAGGGTCTGACATCAACTTCACCGAAAAATACAAATGAATGGTGCTTCTTGAAGGTTTCGACGAGAGGAATCCAAAAACGATGTCAGTTTTTTTGAGATGACAAACATGGTGATCTAATCAGCCAAAAACAGCTCGCCCAAGGAAAGTAACGCAGCTATTTCTGATGAAAAGGAGCCACGATCGATAACATTGATGCTAAAAATGGATTCAGTGGTCGATTATGTGTGGGATAGAAGTTGTGATCGATTCAAATGGCAAGGAATTGATGAGATGAATTTGAGAGGAAAAGGGTGTTGATGCGTCCTTCATGGTTGCGGCTGTCTTCTATCTTTTTCTTCTTTTTTTAATTACATATTGAGGGGTGTTGACAACAGATGTATAGGTGCAGGAGTAAAATAGACTGTAAGGCCCAACATAGGGGAGTCCAGCCTGAGGCAGAAATAGAGGCGTAAAGAGCAACTCGCATGTGTAGGAAAGAAAAGTCCAATTCATCAATAATAATAGTCCAAATTAATATGTAGAAGTGAAAAATAGGGGTGTAAATAGTTGTCTAGTCCAAAGTTCATTTTCTAGTATTTCTAAAAGTAAACAAATAATTGATTTCAGTCATCTAAGTTAGAAACTTTTTCTCACAAAATACTCATTTTAACGTAATATTATTTTTCCTTAACATAGATAAAAATAATGTTAACCAAAATTCTCATATTCAAAATAATAACCATAATTGTTACTATAATAGTTTTCAAAATAATCACATAAAAATACATCATCTTTATAGTGTAGTCAAAATTAAAAAAAAAAATATATAACATCAACAATTTATATTAATTACTAAATCACAATAAATATGTATAAAATCATCATACCATAGCAACTATATAAAAATAAATAAAATTAATATCGATATTACTATTATTCTAAGATAATTATTTATAAAACAAATAATTAAAATAAGAGATACTTAGAAATAATTAAAATATAGATATGTGCACACTTAACATTAGTCAAACGCGCATGAAATCATCATATTAACTACTTACACACATATACACGTAAAATCCCGTAAAATCTTATTCTTTAAAATATTACACTAAAATATTGTTATTTAAAAAAAATATAAAAATATAAAATAATAAAATATAATATTTGTTATTTATATCACTCATTTAGTGTAATATGTACAAGATTAGCATTTCATAGAAAGCACACATATAAAGAAAACTAATCACAAAATTTATCCATATATTCTAAAATAATTTTAACATCAAATTAATTATTTAAAATCCAACTTAATTAATAAAATAGTTTATTATAAAAATTGGGGTGTTACAATTCTCCTCTCGTTAAAGAAATTTCGTCATCAAAATTTATAGTGAACAATAAGCAAATTGATATGTAACTAAATACCTTCAATATTCAAACTTAGTCCCCCAAAGATATAATAAACATATATAAGACATTTATTATTCATTTAAGCACAATAAATCAATTAAACACATCACATTTGTTACTTATGAAAGAAAATATCATAGAGTTACTCACTATAATTTACATATAAAACATAACATATAGATTTAGTTAATAATAACTTAGTTCATTTTGTTGGGTTAAATGAAAAACATTTCAAGTACATTGTCAATTTCAACTATTTTTTGAAACAAAATATTACTAGTTTTACTCCTTAAAATAAAGTTTAGATTCTATCACCAAACATTCAATAAATTTAACTTAAGTCTGACAAAGAGAGCAATTTTTAAAATATTAAACACATCTAACAACTTAACAACATTATAATAGATTTACAATCAATCACTTTATAAAAACATACTTTATATATAATCAAGGAGAAAAAAAAATAATGATAGAGATACTATTTCACAATAACATACATTTAATAATTAAATTCATTCAATTGACGTAAGCAATAAACATGTTTTTCAACTATTTAAAGAATAAAATTAAAAGACACTTATAACAAAATAATGAGTTATCATTGTCTCTTTCATCGACGATGAGTCATTGGGGTAGCTAGTCTCTCCTACTCATGGAGTCAATTAGTTAAAGCAACTATAATTATAGTCATTCAAATTCAAACATGGGTAATTAAAAGTATTTTTAACATGGTTTAGGAGTGCGAAGGCGGCTCCACAACTCCTACTCCTTACTTCAAGTTAAAAGTTCACTTAATTACACATTCACAATAATTTATTTGTGACTTACAAGTAGTAACAACGACACTTACATCAATATGTAATCAGTAATCCGATTGAAGAAATATAGAATTATTTCACTTTTAGATGCTCTCTACTACTCTAACTCCTCTAACACTATACACTAATTCCTATCAATTAGAACACTTGAAACACAAACAATTTAGTATTTATATAATCATATACACAGTCACATAATTAATCCAAAAGTTAACATCAAGATTTTACGTTCATCTCATAGCTCAAACGATGATTCTAACACATGTAACATACTCTCATAGAAGACTAACTACTCCAAATTAATCTCGATTAAATTTTCTTTTGAATTAATCATCACTTAAAAGTTACAATAAACTAAGGCAGATATTTTCAAGTAGTAGATAAGATAAATAATTATGTACTAGAAGATACAACACGCTACGAAACTAAATTGAATCACATAGTACATAAACCACTTTAAAGGTTACACATCATTCTAAAAATTGATTTCTAGACTTAATTATCATAAAATATATCATTAATCATTTAGCACACAAAAAAAATCATTGGGAATTCAAAGTTTTTCCTTAAATTACTTTTCAATAAATCACATCTAAATGAAAACAACTAAAATAAATCACGTTTCTAAATACAATAAAAATGAAACAAATAACGTGTATTTTTAAAATCTATAAGATTTCTAAAATTTCACTCGTACTTTAATCATTAAAAACACATTTCTAAATAATTAATCACTATAAAAATTATTATTTTCAACTTATATTTTTAAAGAAAATTTAAAATATATATAGATAGGAAATTTTCCAATTAATCAACACTTCCAAAATTGTTCAAATTTATTTTCTTATTTTCTCAAAACTTACACAAAAATAAAATCGTATAGTGATGATGCACATGACACATAGTATAAGGCATACTTGGTTATGATAATGAATTACATTAATTAACAACTCTACAAAAAATAGCAACTTCCTCTCACACCAACTACTCGATATGCTTATAGTTACATCCCCAATTTCTATCAAACCACAAAATTGGTCTAAAGCATAACACAAACCAGCAATTTTAAAGATGTTAGAGGTATGTTCTAATCTTAAAAGTTGGGTCCCTAAAAACATGCAATTTTATAATTAAAAAAAATTGGTAAAATCGATTTTAGTCTTTATACACATACTAATTTATATGATGTATACCATTTTGTTAGGTTAATTCATGTAATAAGAAAAAATGTACAAATAGCATGTTACCTTTTCATATAAAACTCAAATATCCATTTCGACAATGAGAACACAAGAACTACAATTTTACTCAAAAAAAAAAAAAAACCGTTCTACTCATAAAATACATCGGTTATAGAATCCAAAATTCAGATAACTTTTCAAAAAGAGTTTCACTATTGATAAAATTCAAACATAGCATATTGTGACAGTCAAAATCCGACACTACTAGAAAAACTCATTTTAGCTGCCATATTTAGCGTCGGGCACGGCTCTGAAGCTAGCGTTGTCATAGCGTTGACTCGGCCGACGCTAGTATATCAAATTTTTTGTTTTGATTTTATTAATTATTAGCGTCGGCGTAGCCGACGCCAAATAAAATAAGGTAGACGTTAGTTTATTTTTTTAATTTATTTATTTTTATTTTAATAGTTAGCGTCAGATATATCGACGCTATGTTGTATATTTTTTAAAATTTAACTTTTTAATAGCTCGAACTCTAAAGTTAAAAAATGAAACTTAAGGGCACCATCTCAAACCAAACCCTCTCGAATTGATACCCTAGCTCTCGAACCTCGCCGTGAAGCTCGTCGTGAACCCTCGCAGTGAAGCTCAACCTCTCGCCGCCGTGAAGCTTAGCCACTCTGAACCCTACCTCTCGAACCAACGGTGAACCCTCTCGAACCCACTGTCAACCCCCGTCGTCAAGGTCAGCCACTCGAACCATTCTCTTCTTAATCTCAGACCATCCTCTTGAAAGCTTAATCGTTGTTAAAAGTAATCTCTCTCTCTCTCTCACTCTCTCCGTCTCTCTTATATTTCAGGTTTAAATTGGGGTTTTTGAATTCTCCGTTTGCTTTCGTTGAAGATGCCATTGAAGAGTTCAATTGTGGCAAGTTCCAGAAACAGGTAGATACTGAAGAGTTTTGCAAACTTCGTTCGGGTATTCCTGTTGCAGCGAGTTCTACGATTTATAATTTTTGCTTCTGTTATCAAGTCCAAGGTGTGCGCCATTCTCATAATTTATGGTTATTTAAAATACAACATTCTACTCAATGAATCTGATTATGTGTTTGATATACTTAATCTAGGTAAAAAATGTTTAACTTAAAATGGTGCCTTGGTTGTGCTGTGTTATTAGTTTTCTGGCAATGTAGCTTTGTGAATGTTTGCAAATAGCTTATTTGTTTCAGGAGCTATGTTTTGACTTAGGATCTTATCTATTTGATTATAAAGTACTTATATATATAGCTATTAAGAAAACACTTACGGGTTGTTTTAACGTATTAGTCTGGTAATGCTCTATGAAAGTGAATGTTAGGGGTAGTGAAAGTGCTAAAAAGTACAAGAAAGTAATGTTCAAGACATGGGAATGTTGAGGTGGATGGGTGAACAAATGGTTTGAGAGGAAGTTCTTTAGAAGCAAATTCGGGAGTAGATGAAAAAACTTGTTTATAAATCGATTGTCTCATTTGAAAAGCTAACGGAATCTTTAGTTGGAAAAGTGGGTCAAATAGAGGATGTTCTAATTGATGGTAGAGGAAGACGATTGGAGTGTGGTAGTCAATTGGAGTGTGGTAGTGAAGTGTGAGAGCACATTTTGTTTCAGTCATTTGAGCTTTTGACGGATTCAAACGATGAACCCCTGGTTGCAACAATAGATTTTATATTCAAAGCGGCATCTCAATGTCAACACCTCCCTGAAGCAGTAAGCTCGAAGATAATTGGAAATTGCTCTATTTCTCTTTAATTACTAAGAATTTAATTTAGTTGCTTTGTCAATGCAAAAGAGTTTTATAGGATTATCTAATACTATTTTGCCATGTCATTAATGAGTTTGGCATCTCATGTTATTGCTATATATCCTAACAAACTAATCGAATGTGATGTCAATGCAACGGATCAAAAGCAAGATCTTATACTTATATACTGTTTCCAATTCCAAGATAATTTATGAACTATTTGTTATAACTTGTATGGCTTGTGACATCACTCTATTTTCTCAATTCCTAGCAGGAGAAAAAAGTTTTGTTGACCTTAACGTCGGAAACCGACGCTAACTTTTTTGTTGACCACAAAATGTTGAATTTAGCGTTGGTCATCCGACGCAAATGATTTTTTATGATTTAGCGTTGGATGTTCTATGTTAGTTGCTAGCGTCGGATGCTATGTTAGTTGCTAGCGCCGGCTTAACGTGGATCTGCCGACACTACTATAACGATGAATGACTGACGCTACTATAGCGTCAGATGACCGACGCTACTACTAGCGTCAGATGACCGACGCTACTACTAGTGTCGGATGACCGACGCTACTATAGCGTCCGACGCTATGCAATAGATTCACCCATTTTAGCCTGAGCTCGACTCCGACGCTAAATGCACGTTAGCGTCGGCGGTTGGCTTGTTAGAGTGGGCTTTTGGCTAACGCGAAATCCTTTTTTTCTTGTAGTGCGACCAGATGCATCCAAACGTTTCATATCAAATTTGAATAACTTCTACGATTATTATAATTTCATTGCTTTTATGAGTATAAGATAAGATTTCTCATGATTTCTCTCGGCTCTGAATTTACATTTTTATCTTTATTTTCATTTTGTCCTCTATTATTTATTGATTTTGTCTCTACTAAATCATCTATAAATACACAACTGTATTTGCATATTTCACCATTGCTTTCCAAATTGTTATGCGCATATTTTTATCTCACGAGGCCAAAACCATATACGTTGCTAATGAGAGGCTAAGATCCTTGGTACAAATGTTTCATATCCATTGAATTTGAATATTGAGGCACTTGTGCAAGTAAGAAACTAAGTATGTTGTCTATTATATTTTCATTGATGTATTTTTATTTATTTATTTTCCTTTTAATAAATATGATCTAACTTATAGTCTATAGACATAGTTTTTTGAATGGAAAATTATATTATAAAAAAAAACACAATATTACAAAGAGAACAAGGAGTACTCAACTTTAAATTACAAAGAAAAAATAAAACTATGAGAATGACACCAGGAGGGAGAGGACCCAGAAGGGATGTCACTGACCTAATTTTATAGACATAATTTATACATAAAATTTTAGTTATTGTATATTTTTTGTTGTAAATTTCAATGTTACAATATTTATATTGCAATGAAATGTTTAAGTTTTATTAAATCACTATTCACTCTTGATTTATCATTCATGTATTAGTTTTAAACTTCAATAATCACATAAAGTGAACGTGCAAATAGAATACTTATGGCCTGTTTGAAACACTTTTACATTTTAGTTTTTAAAAAAAGTTTTATAAATTTGATTTTAAAAATTATTTTAAAAAATAGAATAAAAGAAAAAACTTGTTTGAGATACGTATTTTTAAAAACAGTTTTAGAGGTGAGAAAAAGAGAAAACTTATTTAGTAATCTAAATTTTTAAAACAGATGTTGACTATAAAATTAAAAAAACTAAAAATTGAGAAGTAAAACACCATTTAACTGTTTTACTTTTTTAGTTTTAAAAAGTATAATATTAAAAATAGTTCTACAAAACAGTTTTTAAAAACAAGTAATTCAAACAAATTTTTTAGTTTTTAAATTTTAAAAAACTAAAATAGAGTTTTTGAGAAGTGAATCAAACAAGCCCTTACTAATTGATTGAATAGGAATGAAAGCATCATCCACTTATAACTATGATGCAACAACAATTTAGTATTCCTTGCTGCTCATGCTCAATAATATGAAACTAAATCTATGCCATTCATAAAGGAACAAATTATCATTCTTCAAATGTGTATTATTTTGACAAAGACTCACAAGCTAAGGACAAAGACTGAGGAGCAAACAAATTGTTTTCCTTTACAAATGTTTGAGGAAAGTAAATTATTTTCCTTTATTTTCTTTTGTTTTATACATTTTCTATTATATAGTTACAAATATGTCAGAGGCAAGTATTTTTTTTTTTTACAAAACGTCAGAGGCAAGTATATAGAAACATAATTTTTTCTATTTAATAGCGATGTAATAATATGAAAAATGAAAACTTACCTGCTTTACAGATTTTGACTGTGCTATTAGAGTAACAAGTATTTTCAATAGTAAGGCAATTTTAATGCTATTAAAGAGAGCCAAATGTAAATTACTTTGTTAGTGTTCATTGAATCTTAAAAAAGTATTCTCTACAATTTGGACTTAAAGTACCATTATCTCACTATAAATTTTGGAGTTAAATAAGTTTTTCATCTCTGTAAATATATTATATTTTATTTTTAGTTCCTCTAAATTTTATCCTCAAACAATAGTTTCTCAAATAATTATTGTCAGTAAATTTAGCCTCTTATTTTATGTCAACTTATGTGTATTTTTATAATTTTTGAAATATTATTTTCCAGTCATGTTCAAGATATTATAAAAATTTCTTTTGTAAAAGTTTAAATTTTTTAACAAGAGATTGATTAAAAATGATTTTTTAAAGCTTTTTGACCATTAAAAATTCATCTTTTGTTAAAAAATTATAAATTTTTAGGGGGAGATTCTTATAATGTTCTAAATATGTTTGCAAAAATTCATTCAAAAATGTAAATAGTACACATTCTAAACAAAAATAGTTAATATACAAATAGTTAATACACAAATGATCATATGTACTAGATAGAGGAGCCACAAAAATATTATTTTTAATCATTATTTTTTTTTTTTGAAAAATAAAAATTAGATTAAGGGAGGAGGGAGGATATGAATCTAAGTCGTTGCAGATGTGAGAGGAATCACAATTGGTGTGTTTTTATTCATTATTACCCTAGTTTTGTTTATAATCATATTTTATATACAAAATATACACCGTGATTTAGCAATAGTTAATCTCTTCTCCCAACGGGATTTTCTCCACACGAGTCATAGATTGAACCCTAATCACTTGCATAAGGATCTCAAGTCCCTTGTCACTTGGATATATGCATTATTGGTAGAGAGTTAAAAAAATTCGCGTGTCTAACCATATTTAAAATTCAATTTATCGACATCTCCTCCTTTTAATTAGTTATATATCAAATTATCTAAACATTACTCTATACTTATACTCAACCACACATTACTCTATACTTATACTCGACCACACATCTCCACCTTTTAATTACTTACTAACCATGTTCAAAATTCAATGAATCGGCATCTCTGTCACCACCACAATTTGTGATGAGTTATATGTAGTCGTTTGAACAAAATGATTCACACAAATAGATAGATGTTCAATTAACATCATATTTGATTGATTAGATTTTTGGATTTGTACCTCTTTTCGTAGGTCAAAAAAGAGGTCTCATATTTTATGTTCGGACCATGACTACTTTGATGTTTTGTTTTGGGCCTATTAGTTTTGAAGTAGCAAAATTGATTTACAAGGAAGGGGGTTTGAATTGTAAATCTCCCTTTTTAAAATTTCCTGAAAAACTTCAATTATAAACTCAAGAAAGTTCTTGGTTAAGGAAGCAGAAAAACGGAGAACGTTCTTGGTTTTATCAGAAAACGGAGAATGTTCAGATTAGTGTGTAAAACAGAAAATAGTTTTGTATTTTAATCTTGAAAAAGCAATCAAACTTAATAAAGAGATTAAGGATAAGAAATACCACACACAGATGTATCCTGGTTCACCCAACTTGGGCTACGTCTAGTCCTCACAATTGTGAGATTTTCCACTAAGTGTTTAAAACAAGAACCTTCTTGGTTTTACAGCACCTAGCCTAGATCAACCTTGATCTTTGTTTACAAAACTTAATCTAATTCCACCCTGAAAGAGATTAATCAAATCACCTATCAACCTTGATAGGATTTCTTACAATCTACCCCAAACTATATTTAACTCTTATAGTTTGAGTTTTACAACAATGAAGAGATTGTTTTGTTAGAATCTGAGATGTCTCAACTCTTGTTTGAGATTCGATTCTTTACAAAGAAATCAGTATAAATGTATCAGAGTAAAATGAATTTAACCAAACTGATTCTTGTATGTGATTGGAGAATTTCAAGTATGTAAATGTGAATGATTTTGATAGACTTGTTAGCAATTGAACTTCTGTGTTTTCCTTGAGTTGTGGTCTTCTTTTTATAGGCTTGAGAGCATTTAATGGAGGTCAATAGAGCCGTTGATAGTGCCCTTGTCAGGCTTGACCAGAGGCATTATTTCTGAATAAAAATAATCCAACTTTTGACTATTTTTATTTTCTGTTCAGACTGAGCTGTGTGTTGCGTTTTGAATCAAATTTTCTTGAGTAATTAATGATCCTTTAATACTTCTGATAAGTGATAATATTTCTGTCTTGAACTGGAGCTTTGGATCAATTAAAATAGATTAAAAATGATCACAGAATGTTGTTGCAGAAAACTGTAGTGTAGTTGCTGGAGATTGATGATCAATCTGGAGCTTTAACTTTTGGATATCCTGGAGATTAATAATCAATCTGGACTGATTTCTGAACATATTGGAAGCTGTCTTGATGCATTGTACATTGTCAAGATTGTTTATCAGTCTTGACAGCAGAACTGGAGAATGTTCAGTTTCTGCTTGAGCAGCTTGATTCATGGCCTTTTTTCTTTGTGATTCGAATGGTTTCTTTTGATTGTAATTGATCACATCTGTTCCTTTTCATGTACTCTTAATACTGATGTAAATACCAGAGACAATAACTTCATTTAAGTGATGGAAAAAGTTTGGTCTTTATGCTGTCACAGTCTGGCGAACATTCTCCGTTTTCCAGAATATGTGAAGAATGTTCTCTGCCTTTGTTTATGTTGTTTTCTTTGATTCTTTTGAAACTTATCTTTGAATTAATACACTCAAAAGTATAGGTTAAATTAACAATACATTTATAATCATAATTAACAATCTTTAATTAACCTTTGTTTATTTTCATCTAAACTTTAAAAATGAGAGTTTGTCTTAACAAGTTTTTCAAACTTGGCAGTCACCAAACAGATTATAGGTTATGCTTATTAGGATTTTTTTTAGTCCAATTGTAAAATACACTAGAAAACTATATAAATGGTTATAATCATAAATTAAACTTCCAAATTTTGGTTATAGTTCGCTATTCATTATTTCTCTTTTTTGGATAAAATTATGGACCACACTCTCTTTGAATATAAAATTACAAATGCTATGATATTTAATCAAATATTATTTTATGTACATGTCATCTAATCACACTATACATGTAATATTAAAATATAATGTCAATGACTATGTTATAATATGATCACAAAAATGCTAAATAAATCAAATTTATTAAAAATCACATTTTAAAAAAATTCCAGCAAAATATATGCACAAAATAACATAACATGTGTTTGAAAATTTATATTTATCCAAAAATTTAATTTACCGATACTCATTTAAGGTAGTATATTTGTTTATATTCAACTATCTTATAATAGTGTATGATATATAAAATATGAATTATTACAATTTTTTCAATATCTCAACTTCTCTTCGTATATTTTCAATGTCATTCAAAATTAAAATAAAAAAATAGATGGAATATATTTATTCCTATGAAAACCGGATGTTTTCACTATCCTCTTTGCCCATGTAAGTTAAAAAGTAATTCAGTTAGAAAATAGGTAATCGGTAACTAATTTTGATGTTTTTGCTGATATGACGTTTACCATTGCTGCAACATGTCAAAATGAGTTAACTGCAGTTGCTCCACCAAACTGATTCCACGAGTTAACGAAAGGTACAACGATTTCACGAGATTTTAAGGTTATTACACATTTATACTTTCTTTTTTGGATCAAACAATATGGTCCATAACTAAAAAAATATTTATCCATTCAAATTGGTAAAAATTAAATCGATCGACAAAAAATATTTATAATTCAAAGTCACTAAAATTGAAGTGTCCAAAATACCAATGTTTCTAAAGCCGTAGCATTTTAGACGCCAAAATCATTGAATGAATGCACTAGATCGAAGTTGATTTGTCAATCTTAACCAAACAAACACTATAATAAGACGGAAAATCAAACAACGCTGGATTAAGATGATAAACAAAACAACGTCGGACTCAAACGAAGAAATCACAAGTGAAACACAGAAGAAGAAAAAAGTCTAAACTTGTGCAGCAACCACTTTATTTAGATAACAAAAAAAAAAGAAGAAAAAAACAATTTTAATGGGTGATTTTAGGTGAAAAAATAGCCATAAATCACATATCTTCAATAGGAATGGCAATGGGTAGGGTAGTATAGTATCCGTATCCGCAGTTTAAAAAAATATCCGTGCCCGTACCCTCGTGGGTATCAACTTTAATACTTGTACTCTTGCCCTTTGGGTACTTAAGTGGCCGTACCCATACCCATTACCCACACTTTAACAAAAATATATCGATAAATAATTTGTGATTAAATTTAAAAAATTCCCAAATATTTTAAATCCAAATCATAAGTATTACAAACTAAAATATTGTCTAACTCAAAACATTCAAAAATATATCATGATCCAACATTAGTACATTACTACAATAAATATCAAAACATCCGAAATAATGTTTTTCGAAAGAATATTTTATGAAGTTGCAAGTCCTTGCGGTATTCTCCGAGATCTGTAAAAAAAATTGATATGTGTATTATATTAGTTATTTATAATTATAAAGTCACGATTAATAATATAAAAAAACTGTTAAATATAAAATCACAATTATTTACTTCTTCATCAGAATCAGATTCTTGAAAAGTTTGTAAATGTTTATCTTTCAATTCTAAATATTGTAGTGGTCCAATTATACCAATAGTTGCTAAAACATAAAAGAAAATAAATAGTTAAACTAAACACAAATTTAATTGAATAAATACTATATTGTAACAATTATTACCTTGTTTTTCATGTTTTATCCAACTTTGTGAACACATAAGTGCCTCCAAAGTATCCTCATGAAGTCTAAACCGTTGAGGACTCAACAACTTACCACCAGTACTAAAAGCAGATTCTGAAATTTAGCATCATGTAGCTTGATATGTATATAGAGACTAAAATTTATTTTTCTAATTTTTTTAATTATTAAAATTGTACTTTTTTTATTTAGGGCCCAATTTTTAAGATTAGAACCGGACCTCTAAAATCTATTACTATTTACTAACATATTTTCGTGATGATTTACTTATATATTTACATCTATCATGTTATTAATTCATGTAAACACTAAAATATGATATCTATGACTATGTAATTATATGTATAAAAAAATTAAAATAATTCAAACTTAATTAAAATCATTTAATAATTTGTATTAATTACAAATAATTTTATTCAAATTTGGATTTTTCTCTCAATCTGTGCATGTTTCTATCCTTTTTGCCCTATATAGCATTTAACTCAATTCAAACTTAAAATTTGTGAGTGTTGTTATATAATAAATCCTTTATGTCATTCAGAATTCTTCATGTTAATTTGCCAATAAAAATGTTAAATTATACATTAAATATTTTCAAAGTAATATATAATTTTTGTTCATTTTTCTCTTATTAATGTTCGGATACATATTTTATTCCTCCAATACCAAAATAAAGTATTATCAAAATCACAGCACAGTTTCAATTAATGAAAAAAATAATCAAAAATCAAGTAGTGATACTTTGAGCTTATATTGTAAAAAATAGTATTTTGAGTTTGTTCATTATATACACTCTTCAAAAAGGATAATTAAATCAACATATTTTTGAAAGAAACATGTGGCATAACACCTCTATTTAAGAATTAGTTATCGGAAGTTTAAGTGGAAATGATACATAAAACATAAAATATAAGAAATAGTAGTTCATTCAATTAGTCAAAAAAAAATAAAGAAATAATAGTATTCAAGATAAACTGTAAAACAAAAATAATAATCATATAAAAAACCAATACTTACAAATATATCTCAAATCAATGCTTGTAAAATATATAGAAAGAAAGTATTCTATAATGATTGAATGTTTAAAACAAAACAAAATATATACAAACAATTACTCATCTTTTTTTAATAATATTTTTAGAGTGAAAATCACTTATATTTTATTTTAATCTTTTTAATTGTGTATACAATCAATCACTCATATTTTTTTAATGGTATGTTATAGAGTGAAAATTACTCATTTTATTACAAACATTTCAATTGTTTCCATTCCATTTATTCTTTTGTTATACAACAACTATTTTTGTAAACTTTTTTTTTGAAACTTATAAATATTGAAACTTTTTTTTATCAGATTGATACATCTATATACCATAAATGTCACCTTCAAAATTTTAAAAGAATTTACATTAAAAGAAAATTTTATAAATTACATCCGTGCTGCGTGGATTATATACTAGTTTATAAAATTATGAATTATGGAAACTTAAACTATTTCATGCAGATAGGAAAACACACATAATCGATTTTGTGTTTGTTATAATCAATGTTTTAGTTATTTTGTTGCTATTTTATTTATCATACAAATTTTGAATTATGACGTAAACAATATTCTTTTGAGTTGTAAATTAATCTTTTAATTCTTATTTATATCTCTATGTCATTTCTATTTGACAGATATTTATTTAAGAAATACCTTTAACTTTACGTTTTGGCATTTGCTTGGTTTGTCCACACAAGTCTTGCACTAAGTCAATTCTTCCCATTTAGTCTTTCCCTTTTGTTTGGTTTGTACATTTAAAATTGTCTCGTTCCCATTAAGTCTTTTCCATAATGGGTTGTTGGATAATTTTATTTAAGAATTTGCATTGGATCTAATTGTCTATGTATTTGGTCAATAAAAAAACTTCATTGTTTTTGAGAAGTAATAAAAAAACTTATTATAATTTATGTTTTTATGTGATATAAAATCAATATTTTCTAAAAAAGAAATTATATAATATATTACAATCTATATGATATTTATTTATATATAGATTAAATTGGTGAATATTATTGACTAAAAAAATAAATTGGTAAATATCATCTATCATTTATTAATTCATGTAAATACGAAAATATAATATCAATAACTATGTAATCATATGTATAAAAATAGTAAAATTATTTTAAAAAATAATCTATTAAAATTTATATAAACAATTATCTCACTCGTGCTTGACACGAACTCCGTACTAATTTATAATAAAACACGAATAAATTTTTGAAAAAACTAGTGAACAATACTAATTTGTATTAATCACAAATAATTTTATTAAAATTTGAAAGTGTTGTTATATAATAAATCATTTATGTCATTCACAATTCTTCATGTTAATTTGCCATATCAGTGGTCTTGGTTTCTATTTTTGTGTGTATTTTCTTATTAAATTAAATATGTTTCATATGATTCAATATCATTTGTGTAGTTTGTTCTTTCCCTGTCATCTTCATGAAATTAATATGTCCATTATTTTCATTATTCAAACACTACGAGATAGCCAAACACGGTAGAAAATAAAAACTATCACTACTTCATTGCCTCTTCTTCTCTTCATCATGTATTGGTCAGTCTTTTTTTTCTTCTTTTTATCTTATATTGGTCGGTCTTTATATTATCTCATATTTGTTTTATTAAACTTTCATATTCCGTTTGAATGACTTTTTGATCACTTTTATTGATGAGGGCCATAGAAATAAAATTAGTTTGAATGCATATTCGAGCTTGAGTTCTTTTTTCTATATAGCTTTAACTTTTTTGTTGATTTTTTTAAAGATTGTGATGGCTGATGTTGTGTGAGATTCTAGTTGATACATGGATGGTTATATTTTTCTTTCCTTTTATATGTTATAGTGAGTTTAATCGTAGTTTTGCTCATTTATTTTCACCAATTCTCAGAATTGGTTCATTTATTTAAAAGTCGACAATTTTGGTTACTCTATCAAATTTTTAACTAAAGAACTTTAAATTTTACTATGTTTTGCTATAAAAAATTTAGGATACCTTGAGGATATGGTGCCCTAGTCCAAGGTAGGAAAGACATTCAAATTCAATATTATCAATATAATATATTAAAATAAACTCTTAAATTACTATGTTAACACATCACATCTTTATATGTCATTTAACATTTATTATGTCACATAATTCAATAATATGCTGCGATACCTCTAGAATTCATTCTTTATTTATTCATTATTCAACTACTTCTTTGTCTATATCTCTTGAATTAAACAACCAACAATAAAAAAAAATAATTTGCATTACAAACTTGATGGAATTATAAGTTACTTTTTTTAATTCATTATATATAATTACATTACAATGTAGCAACCATAAATTACCACAATAAATATATATAGTCGTTACATCTTAAAAAATAATACTAAAATTTATGTGCAAACCTTATAATGAAATTTAAATTAAAATAAATAAGTCCATTTAAATTATCAAGTCTTTGAAAAAAAATAACACCAAATGGTATTTTTTTAAAACTAAAAATGTTAAAATATAAATTGAATATTATCAGTATAATATTCAATTAGTGTGTATTTTCCCTTATTAGTACTCGTGTACATATTCTATTCATTCAATACAAAATAATTTATTTATTATTGGTACATATTAAAGAAATTATTATCTATATAAATTGTTCATGAAAACAAAGACAATCACTTTAAAATATTAGACTTATAAGTTGGACGAATGATAAATCAAAGCATAGTTTTATTTGACAACAAAAATAATTAAAATCAAGTGGTTACACCTTTTCATTTCCAACATTATTTCATATTTTTGTTGTAAAAAATAATACTTTAAATTTATTCATGATAACACTCTCTAAAAAGAATACAATCAAGATATCTTTGAAAAAAAAAATTATATCACCAAAAAGGCATCTAATATATCAGAAGAAAAAAAGCATATTATTCAACCATTTTATTACCCTAAATCTTCCTTAAAAAAAATCAATCACAAACACAATACAATGAACAATGTTAACTCTCAATGAAATATATCCGCACAAAAAGTCTTTTGAAAAATGCATTTTTTTTTATTGGTGAAAATGTACTTAATAAATTCACTAAAAGATGATAAATTACATTCCACAAATATCTCCCTTCCATTAAATATAATTGGTCAATTAAATTGTTTCCTTAGAAAATACAATCACTTCACAAAATTTGAAATTGAAAACCTACATGTCATATTGTGATCTCTCTCTATCTCACTTTTTTTGGGTGAATTTTCTCTATCTCATTTGCAAATTTTATTACCTTTATTCTATTGAACTTTGTTTTTGCAACCGGGATAAATGTGTGTTGTTCTGGGATCAATTATTCTTTGCCTTTGACTACATTTTATATATTTGTTGTACTTTTTCCAATTATGCTAGATTTATGTTGAATGCAAGAATTGAAGTTGAAGCATGATAAAAATCTATTATATGGTTCTCTTATGACTATACATTTATTTAATGTTGTTCTAATGATTTTGTTATGTAGTACTTATAATATTTATTCTTGAAAGGAAAATGTTGATATATAGACAAGAGATAAGTGCTTTATTTTTGTAAATGCATGAATGCATTATTTCAATGTTAAATGCTTCAAACCTAAAGAAGTTTTACATTTGTAGAGTTATATATTTTACAAATATGATTAAAGTGTATGATGTAATTATTTATAGTTTAGCATATGCGTTATATGTAGTTTTGTTTGCACTGAGATGTTAAAGATGCATTCACTTCTCATAAAAAAATACATTCAAATGAGAAGCGTTAGAAATATTTTTTTTTTGTCTATAGCGCTAGTAATATTTTATTAGGTCTCTAAATGATGACACATATTGTGAGATACATTTTTTTTTACGTTAATATTATGTGTGTTTGCAGATTTGATTGAGATGAAGTTTTATTTTCTAATTAAAATGCAATTTGTGAATAAAAAATTATGATTTTTATTGTTGTTTTAACCTATTTTTCTCATAATTTTGTCCTCTTCTACTTTACACTACCTTATAGATTATTTTCTTCGACAATTATTGTTCTTTTTTTTTTTTTTATAGTTTTGTTCTTCTATACATATTATAAATTATTTGGTTGGAGGTAAAAAAGCAAACTTTTATTTGTAAAGTGAAAGTTTGGTGGTTAATATTTGCAAGTTTTTTTAATTTTATTTTTTTATTAAAAAAATAAACTTTTTTTTTTATATTTTTCTTAAAATAATATACTTTGCATAGTTTTTTTTGGTGTGCATATTATTATCCATGAATTTTGTCTTATTTTGGTTCTAAACTTTTTTTGGTGTGCATATCATTGGTTTTTATGGTCAAAATGGTTATAGAATAATCTTCATGTTGAATTATTAACCATTTTGTATGGACTTCACATTACTTAGAGATTAGGAACTCCTAATCTTATCTATTATTCGAATCTCCGCCTTGCTATAAAATTAGTAAAAGAAATGGTTCAAACATTTCACGCGTTTGTTAATTTCAAACCAACAAAATTGAAACCCAAAATTCTCTCAATGTGGCCAATAAACTCATGTAATTCTTAAGGTGTTTCGATTTCAATAATCATAAGAACATAAATCCTCAATCAACTTTTAAAAAAATAATTAAACAAGAGATAATTTAAGTGGGATTTTTTAAATTAAATACAAAGTTTTCTTTATCTATATCATGAAATCACATGAAAATTTATTATGTTGTTCTTTATAAAATTGATAAAAAACTCATAGTACAATTTTAAAAATATCTCACTAAAATTAGTATGAAATGATGTTAGGACTAAAAATAATTCAAGATTATAACTTTTATAAACATAAGGAGTAACATAATTAAAAAGAAGGTTAAGACAACCAATTTGATTTTTTTCTCTTACTTAAAGGACTATATAATATAATTTCCCTAATATTTATCAAAATTTACTAAACAAAGTATGGTCTATCTTTGGACTAGTCCCTTATTATTATTATGTTAAAACGGAGGGTGTAAAGTTTGAAGAATATTGTATATGTATTAAAAATGAAAGTTGATATCTGTTGCAATAAAAAGAAATGAAAGATGATATATTTATAAATATAAAAAAAAAATATTTTACTGTTACTATATTGAAGAAGCCAAAATATATTAACTAGTTATTTAGACCATAAAAGTGAACCAAATAAAAACAACATACAAAGATTAAACGCCAAAGAGTTTAAGCTTCCAAGGATGGAGCTTATGTTGAATGGACACAGCTACAATATCAGCACAAGTATAGGATAGATGATTTTAAAAAAAAAATTAAAGTACATTTATGTTCAAAATATACAAGAAAATACATTTTGTAAGTATAACATTTAATAAAAATATACAAGGAATGTCTTTCATAGTTTACTACATCATAAATCAAAATAGAATTATATATATATATATATCACCGATAAAATTAGGATAGAAAGATGCTATTTACATAATAATAATAATAATAATAATAATAATAATAATAATGATAATAATAATAATTATAGTTGAGAAGATTCCTTAAAAAGAGTAGTTGGGAAAATTATATTGTTTCTAGATTTAAATATAAGCAAAAATCAAAATGTATTTGTCTAAATACATTTTGATATTTTTTTTTTAAATTTAAATTTCGAATATAGTATATAACAAAAAATAGGAGAAAAAAATATACAGTGTAATAGAAAAAATATTCTCCTTAAATACATTGAACGTAATACCTTAAATAATAATTCTGTAGTATAATTAATATTTGTGTACTACAAATCATATTCTCAGTTTGGTATATATAGTAATCTCATTTTCATTTTATTAAATTTACGTTACCTTTTTTGACCACACCGAAATTGTAATAGCATCGATTTTCAATTTTGCATGCAACTATAATGACTCCTAAAATTTACATTTTCCACAAATATAAATAAAGACTAAATAACACTCGTGATCTCTTAACTTAATTTTAGTTAACGTTTTAGTCATTTATTTTCTTTTTTTTTCTCGGTTTGGTCATTTATTTTAATTTTAAGTGACAATTTGATCTTTTATGTTTTAAAATGTCAACAATATTATCTTTTTTTTACAAAAATTCATCAAAATTTTCAACCAAAACCCATAAAATTAATTATATTCTTTCATATAACACAAATTTCATCAGATTTATAACTCAAATCTTTAAATAAACTCATATTTTCATTCTTTATTTCACTTAAAATTAAAATAAAGGACCAAATCGAGAAAATAAATAAATAAAAAACTAAAACGTTAACCGAAATTAAGTTAAGGGACCATAAAATTACTATTTTAGCCTATAATAAAATAGTACATTATGGTTTTAATGCATTTCTAACAAGCTAATCATGAATGCAAATTTCTATTTTGATTTAATGTTCTATATAATTGATTGCTATTTTATAATCTATTAAATCTTTTATGACCAATTGCTATTGTATATACAATTAATTTTGGTTGACAATTAAAACAATGAATTGTAATTAATACACATTCCAATAAAAAAATATGACACTAATTGATTCTAGCTTAATTGAAAAAAATACTGAAATTGTTAGGCTGGGTACCGTGTTCTGGATATTGAAAAATTCTAATTTTTTGAAAACAAATTGTTAAACATGTACTAAAGATTAGTATAAAAAACCATAGGCTCTATTTTTTAAAGATCAAGACAAGTGATCAAAATGAAGTCAACAATAAAGTCAACTAAGTCAAAATGCTAAGAAATCTTAGAGTTTAAGGTATATGATAAAATCTAATAATGTTATATTTCAAATGCACATGAGAACCATATACTTTTAGCATATGCATCAAAAGAATTTTTAAAATGTCAAAATACGTAAACAAAGTTTTAAAATTAAGACTTTTGACAAAAACTAAAGTAGTATTTGACTACATATATGTGTAGCTGAATATAGATGAAGTCAATAGCAAAAACTGCACATCTATATTCGACTACAGCATGTCATAACCGAATACAAACTCAAGTCAGTAGCTAAAATAACATTTTTGTATTCGACTACTAGGTGTCGTAGCCGAATACAAATCAAGTCAGTGGCAAAAATCACATATTTGTATCCGACTACAAAGACTCGGATTTGAGTACATAGTTAAAATTTTCAAATAAATCTGAACGTTGTAGAGGTGTATTCGACTACACATTGGCTATAGCTGAATACAAATTGTGAATCAATGTGATTTTTCAGTTCACAATGGTTCTGAATCATTGCAAATATTCATCAAACCTCTGGGAACAATTGCCACTAAACTGAAGTGATGTCTTAGGAGTATAAATACATCATAGGCTCGAGTTTAATCACTACACAACTTTCACAAAATTCAGAACTTTCTTTAAATCCATTAAGAGTCAAAATCTCCATATTTCAAGTGCATTCTATTTTACATTTTCATATCATTGAGAAAGGTTCTCTTGCTGCACTTGAAGTCCAATACTATTGGGTTATTATCATTGTACAAAGAAAGTTTGTCAACTGTATATTTACTTAAGTTATCAAAAATCACTCAAGTTATTATTGAAGAAAAGTGGTGTACTTTTCTTCAAGTGCTGTAAACTAAGATAGTGGTATGCTATTTTAGTGAGATTGTTAGGAGTTTGTAATAGAAGCTTTAGAGCTAGACTTGTACTAATTCTAACATAGTGGAAAATCTCTTGTGGTGTGCAAGAGGACTGGACGTACCCTTGGTTATAAGGGGAACCAAGATAAATTGCTTGTGTACTTTATTTTTTTGCATTTACATTTACTATACACATTCTACTTCATTTATCATAAACCAGAAAAATAATCCACCAACTCTCTAAAAACCAAAAAAATTCTAAACACCTAATTCACCCCCCTCTTAGGTGCGCTTCTAAACTTATAATTGGTATCAGAGCAGGTTCAGGTAACTTGCTCCGCGATCCTTATTCATGGCTTCTGCAAAACTAGTTTTTAGAGATGGTGGTAGTAGCAATAAACCACCTTGCTTTGTTGGAGAACATTACGACTTCTGGAAAATACGCATGCAAACATATCTTGAGGCACAAGGAGATGATATATGGGATGCAATAGAGAATGGTCCCTATATTCCAAAAACAATCATCAACAATGAAGACGAAGTAAAGATAAAAGCATCATGGACTGATGATGACAAAAGAAAAGTGATATTTGACAAAAAGGCGAAAAACATGTTACAATCAACACTTAGAATGAACGAATTACTCTGCGTATCTCATTGCAAAACAGCCAAAGAAATCTGGGATACTCTTGAAGTAACCCATGAAGGAACAATTGAGGTAAAGCGTTCCAAACTTAATACTTTATCTCAAGAATATGAATTGTTTCACATGCAGCCCGAAGAATCTATTCTAGACTTACATAAAAGATTTTCTCAACTTACAAACCACTTGACGGTGCTTGGCAAGTTGTTTACTAATGATGAATTGAACCTTAAGGTTCTAAGATCATTAACAAGAGTATGTCAACCTAACGTAACATCAATTTCTGAAAAGAAAAGCCTATCAAAGATGTCTCTTTTAGCACTTTTTGGAAAGCTTCAAGAGCATGAAATTGAACTTGGAAGACTAGAAAAGAATGAAAATAAAGAAAAGAAGCCAAAAAGCATTGCCTTAAAAGTTGAGTCAAGAGAGCAAATAAATGATGAAAATTCAGATGAAGATCATAACATCACTTTTCTAGTAAAGAAATTTGGTAAGTTCCTTCAAAACAATAAAAAAATTCCAAAAAAAGAAAACTTTCAGGAAAAAGGATGTTTCCACCCCAAGTCAAAACTTTACTTGTTTTGAGTGTGGAAATCAAGGACACATAAAAGCAAAGTGTTCAAATATTGTCAGGAAAAGTGCTCAAAAGAATAAAGAATTCAAAAAGGCATATATAGCATGGGAAGACAATGAAGGGAGTTCATCCTCAGATTCGAAAAGTGACGAAAATGCTAATGTAGCTTTGATGGCATGACACCAATCCGATGAAGAAGAAGAGGTTAGTAACAAAGATCCTTTTTACAATGATGATGCTCAAAATGTAATAGAAGAATTACTTATGGAATGTAAAATTCTGTGCAAAACGGTGTCAATACAAAAGAGAAATTTCATCTCTTAATGAGAAAATTGACACTATGGAAAAAGATTTTGAAAAATTAAAACATAATTCTACATGAAATAAGTGTGATTCACTTTCTTTTAGAATTTTCCAACTAAATAGAATTATTGAAAGATATGAAAAATGACAAGTTGGATTGGAAAATGTTCTTAGAATGCAAAGATATTCAAATGACAAAAGTGGTCTTGGTTATTCAAAATTTGATAAACCAAGTATCAATAAAACCATCTTTGTTAAAGTTAGTGATCAATCCAACAAAGAGAAAGTTATAGCTATTCAAAATGATCATCATTGTTCTAAAGAGAAATTTGTTCAAAAGAAATCTCTTATGCCTAAATATAAAAGTAAAATTATTTCTACATGCTTTTATTGTGGTCTAAATGGCCACACACCTAATGCTTGTCACTTTAGAAACTTTGGTGTTCCAAAAGGGCATTATGTGTGGGTTAAGAAAGGTACTAATCTTCAAGGACCTAAAGCACTTTGGATACTTGACAAATTATGATCTTGTTTTGTTGGAATACATAAAAAGTACCTCTAATATATGGTAAATGGATAGTGGATGTTCAAAACATATGACGGGTGATAAAACAAAATTTTCAGCACTTACTCTTGAAACAAAAGGCTATGTGATATATGAAGATAACAACAAAGGAAAATTTTGGGCATTGGAAAAATTGGTGCTGCTCCATCTCCTTCAATCGAAGATGTTTTATATGTTGAAGGATTAAAGCACAATCTTATTAGCATTAGCCAACTTTGTGACAAGGGTAACAAAATAACTTTCAACAAGGATGAATGCATTATCCTAATTGAGGTATCAAATGAAATTCAATTTGTTGGTAAGCGTTTCAAAAATATTTTTATAATGAATTTTGATGATTTGTCTTTAAAAATGAAATGTCTAATGGTAAGTGACAACAATGATGCATGGCTATGGCATACAAGATTTGCACATATCGATATGAATCATTTAAACAAGTTAGTCAAGCATGAACTTGATGTAGGCATACCAAAGATGAAATTTATTAAAGACAAAATATGTGATGCTTGTCAAAAGGGTAAGCAAACTAAGGTTTCCTTCAAACCCAAAAATATTGTATCAACTTCAAGACCACTTCAATTGTTACATATAGACTTGTTTGGTCAATCAAGAACTAAAAGTCTTGGTGGAAATTCATATGGACTAGTAATTGTTGATGATTACTCGAGGTTCACTTGGACCTTATTTTTGGAAAATAAAAATGAAGCTTTTAAAGCATTTAAAAATCATGCCAAACTAGTCCAAAATGAACAAACAACCAAAATTGTATCAACAAGAAGTGATCATGGAGGAGAATTTCAGAATACTTCTTTTGTAGAATTTTGTGAAGAAAATAGAATCTTCCATAACTTTTCTGCACCAAGAACACCTCAACAAAATGGAGTTGTTGAGAGAAAGAACAAATTATTGATAGAACTTGCACGGACCATGCTAAGCGACTCAAGTTTACCAAAATACTTTTGAGCAGATGTTGTAAGTACAGCTTGCTATGTATCCAACTGAGTAATGATTCAGCCAATCCTTAAAAAGACTTCATATGAACTCTATAAAGGTAGAAAACCAAACATCTCTCACTTTCACATATTTCGATGTAAATGTTTCGTGTTGAATAATGGTAAGGAAAATCTTGGTAAATTCGATGAGAAGTTCTTTATCAAGTAAAGCCTTTAGAATTTTCAATAAAAGAACTTTATTAGTTGAAGAATTTATGCATGTATCATTTGATGAAACTAACCCCTCAAAAGAAGATAAAATTATTTCTTGTGATGATGATGATGATTTTATAAGTGATGATATAAGCAAGGACAATCAAGTTGATCAATCGATTCGAAGGAATGAAATCAATATAGAATAGCAAGATCAACATAATGATCTCTTTTGAGAATGGAGAGTCCATCGTGATCACCCCATTGATAACATCATTGGTGATATCAACAAAGGAGTTACTACAAGGCAAAATCTCAAAGATGCTTGTTTGAATATGGCATTTGTCTCTCAGATAGAACTTTCTAAGGTAGGTGAAGCCCTTAACGACGATTAATGGATACACTACGCCAAAAATTGTCTTTTACAACACACACTTGACAACGCTTTATAACAAAAAGCGCTGTTGTATAATATTTTAAAATTAACGGAGGATACAATAGCGCTTTTCTGACAAGCGCTTTTGCAAAAGCGCTGTTGTAGGATCATATATGGTTTAGGGTTTACAACGCTTTTGCTGAAAGCGCTGTTGTAGGGTCACATAGAGCTTTCACATAATGTTTACAATGCTTTTAGAGTGTTTTACATATAAGCGCTGTAAAATATAGCGCTCTCACATAATATTTACAACGCTTTTTAGAGTGCTTTGTATACAAGTGCTGTAAACTATAGTGCTCCCACACTACGTTTACATCGCTTTTTAGAGCGCTTTGTATATAAGTGTTGTAAACGCTGTAGTTGTAAACGCTGTAAATGTTTTGAAATTTAATTTTAAAAACCTTTTAAAGTGCTTATGTTACAACTCTTATGGATAAAAACACTATAAAATTACAAGTTCAGTTCAAGTTATATATTATTGATAAATAAATAAAAACATATTTAATACATTTTCTCCCTACAAACCCTACGAACCCTCCTCTCCTCTACTGTGTGTCATCTTCTCACTGAACCATCCTCTACTGTGCACTCATTTCTACTGAGTGATTGTTGTCTCAGGTACTGTATTTATTAATTTGTTGTCTCTAAAATTGATAAATTGTTGTTGTCTCTAATGTGAGTTCTCTTCTTTTTTCTTCATTTTATTGAAATTTCTATTTAATAATTAATTTTCTGTTTTATTTTTGTTTTTCTTTTATTATGATAGTTTATAGTGAATTCAATTTTGGTGATTTTGTATTTTTTTCAGGTTGAATTGAGTTTGTTTATTCAAATCAAAATTTTACGGTGATATAGTGCATTTTGTTTTACATTTTCATATCATTGAGAAATGTTCTCTTGCTGCACTTGAAGTACAATACTATTGGATTATTATCATTGTACAAAGAAAGCTTGTCAACTATATATTTACTCAAGTTATCAAAAATTACTCAAGTTATTATTGAAGAAAAGTGGTGTACTTTTCTTCAAGTGTTGTAAACTAAGATAGTGGTGTGCTATCTTAATGAGATTGTTAGGAGTTTGTAATAGAAGTCTTAAAGTTAGATTTGTACTGATTCTAACATAGTGGAAGATCTCTTGTGGTGTGCAAGAGGACTGGACATACCGTTAGTTATAAGGGGAACCAAGATAAATTGTTTGTATTCTTTATTTTCTGCATTTACATTTACTATACACATTCTACTTCACTTATCATAAACCAGAAAAATAATCCACTAACTCTCTAAAAATTAAAATATTTCTAAACACCTAATTCACACCCCCTCTTAGGTGCACATCTAAACTTACAAGTTACAAAACTAAAATATAAATAAATATCTAAATTGTTAACGTATCTCTTAAATAGCTTACAACAACTTACTATATGAATAATTTTTGTATGGTCACAAAAATTTAGAAACTCTAATTAGACACGCACATAAAAAAAAATAAAAAAATAAAAATTAAATAATGTATAACTTTAAAATTATTAAAAAATATATATATTTTTGTGTGTGTCCAAATGTTGTGGTGTCCACACAATAATTGCTCCACTCTATATTTGTTAATAGTTAATATAAATGTCTCAAGACAAGATATCTTGATTCGGGCATACCAATGGCATATAGATATGTGCCTATGACGTCACTTCCATCTTTGTCGCATATTTTCATTCGCTTTGTCATCGTTTTCATCACAAAAAATCATTCAACAATTTTGGTATTAAAAAATACAGTAGGATAGATGATGGAGGATATGGCTATGTAATGTTTTTTTCTGTTTGGTAGAACAACAATCATTTTTATAATTTGCTAAATTTTATTGAACTTAAATCTATCAATTTTATAGAGTATATATGTGATGTAAATTTTATAAAATTTTAATGCTATTTGATATTTAGTTTAATTAAAGGAATAATATACTTTTTAAAATATAAGTAAAATATTGACTATAAGATATTATATCTATACATATTTATTTTTTGTAATTTTTGATAGGCATGATCGTTAATGTAATATAAAAACATTGAACATATAAATTCATAAAATTTAATGTCTATAAAGAGTTACTAATTGAGTAACTCAAACAAAAGATACTTTTAAAGTCAACTGGTCTCCACTCAATTTATAAATGTAATATATTTTTAAGTTATTAAATTTGATATATTTATGTCAATGCTAAAATAAAACAAAAAATGCAAACACATTTTTTATTTCAGTCATTTGTCTAGACTTAGATGTTTTAAAATTATTAATTTAAGATTAAATTAGTATTTATCTTTATACTTATAGTCTAACATTTCCAATATTTATTTTTGATTATTACCACATTATTTAATTTTTAATGAAGAATTACCAATACATTGACCTCAGTTCTAAAATAATACCTCTATCACATTAATTTATGTGCATATCATAATAACATTTACAACTCTAAATAAAATTTAATTTCAATTAATACGTGAATAAAATTTATGTAAGATCATAAAAAAAATATTACAGAACAATAATTTATCATGTGTTTAGCACGGGCTACACACTAATTTAAGATACAAAGTAAAACAAAAATAAAATTATGATCATATAAAAATCAATG
>JBBPBO010000003.1:62280479-62382280 GCA_037974295.1 Cicer cuneatum
ATATATATATATATATATATATATATATCAATGCTAACAAACACATATATTTTATTTTTTATTGGAAGAAAATGTTCTATAATAATTTAATATTTAAAACAAAATAGAATGTATATAAATAATCTCTCATATTTTTTTAACTATATTTTTGAAAGTAAAAATCACTTGTATTTTATTATAAATTTTTCAATTATTTCCATTTCATTTATTTATTTTTTTATAAAGTCAACTTATAAATATTGAAACTTATTTTCGGTCAAAATAATACATTTATACAATAAAAATGTCACCTTAAATTTTTTTAAAAAATTCATATAGATTTTTTTTTACAAATTACAAGCGCGCATGTTATATTTTAATTAATTATTATGACAAAGTATTCAATGATCACCATACAGTTAAAGCTATATATTAATATTACTCATGTAAACTCAATTTTTACTATGTCTATTTTAATTGTTAAAATTACTTAGAAATTATTTTTGAAGTTGCTTCCTTAGTGTCGATTATTTTCCATTCATATCAATATAATATATTAAAACAAACCTCCAAAATATGATGTTACACATCACATCTTTATATACTATGTAACACTAATTTTGTCACATCATTCAATAATATGATGTGACATCTCTAGAATTCATTCATTTTTTATTTCTCATTCTACGACTATATCTCTATAATTCAAAATTAACAACAAAAAATATAACTTCCATTACAAACTTGATTTAATTGTCATTTACTTTTTTAATTCATTGCATATAAATACATTACAATATTTTAATTACATTTTAATAATTAAAATAAAGCAACAATAAATTACCACAAAATATATAAAAACATAATAATCACATATTATAAATCAATAATTAAACTTATGCACAAAAAGTCCAATGAAGTTTAAATTAAAATAAATAAAAAATATTGAAACACAATCATTTAAATTAGCAAGCCTTTGCAAAAAAAACAATTTAAAAAAATAAAAATGTTAAATTATACATTAAATATTTTCAAAGTAATATACAATTTTTGTTCATTTTTCTCTTATTAGTGCTCGGATACATATTTTATTCCTCCAATACAAAATAAAATATTTAATCAAAATCATAGCATAGTTTTAATTAATAAAAAAAATAATAAAAAATCCAGTAGTGAAACTTTGAGTTTATATTGTAAAAAATAGTACTTTGAATTTGTTTATTGTATACATTCTCTAAAAAGGATAATTAAATCAAAATATTTTTGAAAGAAATATGTGGCATAACACCTTTATTTAAGAATTAGTTATCGGAAGTTTATGTGAAAATGATACATGAAACATAAAATATAAGAAATAATAGTTTTTTCAATTAGGCGAAAAAGAATAAAGAAATAATAGTATTCAAGATAAAAAGTAAAACAAAAATAAAAATAATAATCATATAATAATCAATATTACAAATATATCTCAAATCAATGCTTGCAAAATATATATTTTATTTTTTATAGAAAGAAAGTATTCTATAATGATTGAATGTTTAAAACAAAACAAAATATATACAAACAATTACTCGTCTTTTTTTAATAATATTTTTAGAGATAAAATTACTCATATTTTATTTTAATCTTTTTAATTGTATATACAAACAATCACTTATATTTTTTTAATCGTATGTTTTAGAGTGAAAATTACTTATTTTATTACAAACTTTTCGATTATTTCTATTCCATTTATTCTTTTGTTATACAACTACTATTCTTATAAATTTTTTTTGAAACTTACAAATATATAAACTTTTTTTGAAACCTACAAATATTGACTTTTTTTTATTAGATTAATATATTTATACACCATAAAATCACCTTCAAATTTTTTGAAAAATTTATATTGAATTTTGTTTTGTAAATTACATCCGCGCAGCGCGTGAATTATATTCTAGTTTATAAAATTATGAATTATGGGAACTTAAACTATTTCATGCAGATAGAAAAACACACATAGTACATTTTGTGTTTGTTATAATCAATGTTTTAGTTATTTTGTTACTATTTTATTTGTCATATAAATTTTGAATTATGACGTAAACAATTTTCTATTATTGTCCACACAAGTTTTGCACTAAGTCAAGTCTTCCCATTTAGTCTTTCCCTTTTGTTTGGTTTGTACATTCAAATTTGTCTTGTTCCCATTAAGTCTTTCCTATAATGGGTTGTTGGATAATTTTATTTAAGAATTTGCATTGGACCTAAGTCTTTCCATTCGAATTTTGTTTATGAATGTGAGAAGTAACAATTTGAGCGTTAGAGAGAACAAGATGATGAGTATGAAATTAGTTGGAACAATCTTTGTGTTGTTGCAGTTGCAACTTCTTCTTTATTCCAACAATTGTGGAGTTGTAAATATGTTAGTTTTGATATTTTTTTATTATTTAGTTATAAATATCACCAGAGGTAGTATCATTTTTGTAAATAATTTTAAATAATAATAATTATATTCTCTACTAATTACACGAAAGTGTCCAAATCTCAAAAGTATAGAATTTGATTTGTTCAATTTCAAGATTTACACTTTTTTATTTTTATTATATATTACTCCCTCTCCGCTTTTTTTAGTTATCGTTATTATTTTTTATACATACCAAAATAATCAATAAATTTTAATACTTTTGATATTATTATAATTCTTTTATGTTATTTTTTATATTATTTTTTATCAGGGATGTACATGGATTGAGTTGCGTCGTTTTTAAGCAAATCAGATACTTGAATAGATCAATTTTATTTAGGTTGGGTTGATCTCTCAACCCATAATATTTCCATCAAACCTGAACCAAACCAATCTGATTATAAGTGAATTGGGTTTAGGGTACAGATCAAGAGATCAGAGTGACAGTACAGAAGACGTTCAAAGGTTATGCATGTATGAATGAAAAACTGGAAAATGCAAGTTTTGATTTTCTGATGCTCAAGATCAGCCTAAGGCGCATAAGCAGAGCATACTTATAATTTTAAAACAAAGACAAAAAATTAAACATAAAGAACATTTTGCAAGATATTGTAAGAAATACTTACAATATTTTTGATATTAGAACAAAACTCGGAGAAACTCAAGGTTTCTAAGGGATTTCTAAGACAAGTTTTGTGTTGTGTAAACTAATGGATGCCTAAACTAAGTGTGAGGAGGTCCCTATTTATAGGGAAATCGCCTCCTTCTTTACAAAAGAATTCAAGGAAAAATACTATTTGGAATCCAATGGAAAGGAATTCAATGTAACCTATTTCGAGTTTTTTTTTTAACTATGGGCTTGGCCCATTACAACAAACTAAACAAAAATTACAATAATTACAAAATAAACTATTTTTTGAATAGGCCCAATATTGGACCAACAATTTTGCAGAAGAGGACAAAAATAATCATTCTTCATCTTCTAGGTTGATGAGCGGATCAGAGTTGACTGAACCACTGTTTGAATAAGTTTTGGATGACTCTTCCTTGCTTTTGATAAGTTGAGTCATTATTTCAAAATATTCTTCTTCGCTTCTGGTAGCTGCTAGCTGTGACTGAGCGAAAGATCTTTGAGCGAGGAACTGAGTTGCCTTTTGATCAGGCTTCTTGTGTCCCTGTTTTTGGAGCCATGTTGTGACGGCTTGAATTTTGATACTGGGTGGAATATTAAACTAAGTCCACCACCTGATTTTAAATCTCCTTACAAGGATGATTTGAGCTTCTTTTTGCTCAAAATCAAAGTACCAATCAGTAACCCATGGTAAGAAGAATTTTGTTGAAAACAGTAGCAGAGGGTGAAATGTTCTTTCCCTGTTACTAGGTTTGTAATTGTTTTTGAAGAGCTGAAAACTCTCTTGAACATCTGATTTGAGGATATCTGGGGTAGAACCATAAAGTTTCCACCAGTCAGCAAACCAATAAGGGATTTTTTATGGGTCCATTTTGAGTTGGAAGAAAAATAGCTACGTATGACTAAATTTCTGGTTTTGAACTAGAAAAGCATTAAACCAGGATTGTTGATAGTCCCAGTAATTAAAGCTTCTAGAATGGTTAATTGTGGTTTTGAAATCAATAGGGAAAACTTTTTATGTATGAAGATTTGATCCCTATTCTGATGGTGATATGATTTTGTGAATTTTTGCGGTAGAATAGGCAATTGGGCCTTCTTTTGGGTGGTCTTGAAATGTTACCGATCTGGTAATTTCAAGAATTGATCTATAAAAATTTTGTGTTTTTGATAAATCCCATGGTTTAAAAAACCAGTTTTCTAGGAAAAGTTTTGATATAACTAATAGAGGATTTTTATTGTAAAAACCATCCTCTATGGTTATAATATTTTGAAAATCTTTTTTGATAAAATACTCAAATTTTGGTTTGAAAACAATATGAGATTCATTAGGTTTTGAAATAATTTTTGATTCATCTTGTTTAAAAACAAGTAATTCAAAATCTTTTTGAGGAGTTTTTGGAATAATCATGCGGGATGATTCCTCCTGCAAAGGTTTTGAAATTATTTTTTGAGAAGGAGGTTTTGAAGATGAACATTCTCCTTTCTCGGGGTTTTGAAAAATAGTAATCTCTGTGGAGAGAGTTTTGATTCTTTGCTGGAGCTTATGGAGTTCCGTAAATTTTTGTAGTTGAAGCTTTTCTTTCAAGATTGAAGCTTCAAGATCATCAAGGTATTTTTGAGGTTGTGGAATTTGTTGGCTGTTAAGCCATTTTTGGACTTGATTTTGGGTATTTGTTTGGGTTTCATCTTCTTCTACTACGTCAGCCCAAGACTTGATGGCTTTTGCAGAGGAGATGGTTTTTGGGGTTTTTTGTTTTTGGTCCTTCTGGACCGCACTCTTTTTTGGTTTTCTAATCATGAGTCAGGTTCTATTTTGGAGGAATTCTCTGGTTAGAAGATCCGGTATTGAGTTTTGATCTCCTTTTATAAATTCAATATCAAAATCGAAAATACTAAGGATGGCTTGCCATCTGGCAAAAATTTGTTTTGATGCAATGTTTTGAACATCTTTTTGTAAACCTTCTTTGGCGAATTTACAATCAATGCGAAGTAAATATTTTGGATTAAGTAAATCGCTTTGAAATTTCGTTATGCATATGACAATGGAAAGAATTTCCTTTTTGATGGTAGAGTAATTCTTTTAACAATCATTCCAATGTGCTGAAGTATATTGGACAATACACTCTATGCCATTGGTTTTTTGTTTAAGAATTCCTCCGTATCCTATGTCGGATGCATCTGTTTCAACAATTTTTTATGCTGATGGGTCAGCTAAATGCAGGCAAGGTATTTCTTTGACTTGCATTTTGATTATTTTTACAATTTAAGTATGTTCTTCTGTCCATACAACAGGGTTTTTCTAAAGCCTGTCATGTAGCGGTTTTGCAATTCTATTAATATTTGGGCAGAAATCTAACACATAGTTGAGACTTCCTAAGAATCTTTGCAATTGGGTTTTATCTATGATTTTGTCAGGAAACTTATCTGCAAAGGCTAAGGATCTCTCAATGGGAGTGATCATTCCTTGAGATATGTAGTGTCCTAAAAATCGTATTTTTGTTTGGAAGAGCGAAATTTTTTATTTTGAAACAACTAATCCATTTTTCTTGACTATCATAAAGAACGTTTTAAGGTGTTTGAAGTGTTCTTCAATAGTTGTTGAAAAATCAACACATCATCAATATAGACAATGCAGAATTTTGAGAATGGATTAAAAATGTCATTCATAATTCTTTGGAATTTTGATGGGGCATTTTTTAATCCAAAGGGCATGATTGTCCACTCGTATTGACCAAAAGGGACAGTAAAAGTGGTTTGTAACAGTCTTTTGGATCAATTTGAATTTGCCAAAATCCCGATTTCATGTCAAATTTTGAGATTACTAATGCAGAATGGAGTTTCTGCAAAAGATCTTTTTTGTTTGGAATTGGATATCGGATCCATTTTAGTGCTTTGTTTAAGGGTTTGTAGTTGATAACTAACCTAGGTGTACCCCTTTCGATCTCAGAATTTTTATTAACATAAAAAGCTGAGCAACTCCAGGGAGATCTAGATTTTGTTATTAAACCCTTTTGTTGTAAATCCTGAATCTCTTTTTTACAGTGTTCTTCGAGTTCATGATTCATTTGGATTGGTCTTGCTTTTGTTGGAATTTGTTTTTCAGAAAAATCATTTTCATATGGTAAATCTACCACATGTTGTTTTCTATCCCAAAAAGCATTTGGTATATCTGAGCAGATTTCATTTTCAATTCTTTTTTGAAGTTCTGAAATCTTTTGTTTTATGAAATCTGTTTGTATTTGTTGTTCTATTTTGAAAAAAGAAACATCTTGTTTTAGAAAACATAAATGTTTTTCTTTTCCCTGAATTAAACAGTTTAATTCACTTTTGTAAACCGAACAAGCTTTTAAAAGATTTAAATTTCTTGTTCTGGGTTTTTCAATAAAAGGAAAAATGATTTTACTTTCTTTTGTTTTAAAAGAAATACTATCATAGTTAACGGAATAGGGAGTTATCATATTGATAAATGGTGTCCATAAGATGATACTATGAGTCATATTTTCTAATAATACAAAAGGAGTTTTGATTGAAATTCTCTCGTTAGTAACAGAAGCTTCGGTTTTGTTTGTTATAATCATGTTGGAGTTATTGGCTGCAACAAGTTTTTCATTTGATTTTTGTAAAAATCTTTTTGGTACAATGCTACTTTTTAAGCAGTTTAGATCTGCTCCTGTGTCAAAAAGTGCTATTGCATCAATTTTGAAATCACTAGAAAAAATTAAAGTGGTTTTTATTAAATATTTTCTTGTTGTTACTGCTCTAAGAACGAACAAGAAATCTTGTGGAATTTTTTCTAAATTTTCAATTCTGTTTTCCTCATTTTCTTCTTCTTCATGTTCTGATGTTTTAGAAGAATTTTTATCTTGTAATTTGGAAATGAGATTTTGGAGAATATTGGAATCAATATCTTGTTTTCTTTTAGTGTTTTTATTTCATGTTTTACAATCTTAATCTCTTCTTGAAGTGATTGGATTGTGACATGAGTTTGTGATTTTGTTTTTGTGCGTAAAATGTTTGTTAAATCATAAGTATTTTTGGGGAGTAATTTTGACGAAGATGTTGATGGATGGTTTTGTTTTGGTTCGGAAGTATTTAGAAGTTTTTCTAAAATTTCCTTTTGAAGTTTGGTATCCTCAATTTTGTTTATTATATCAAGAATTAGTTCTTGATCTTTTGTTAGAGTATGTAAAGATTTTGAGCTTAGTTATGATTCTGAGTTTTCTATGTCATCAGTTTGTAAAGGTTTATTATCTTCTGATGAACCTTTTTCAGAATCTGTTTCATTTTCAGAGGATTCTAAAAGAATTGCCTCAATTTTTTGAATGATTTCTGTTGGAACCAAGTTGGTTCTAAGTACTTAGGATTTTGATGGTTACAAATGTACTCTATGTAAACTTATTTTGTACTTTGAATTATTAAGTTAAATGCCCCAGAAACTGAAGGAATCAGAAGCAGTGATCAAAGGATTCCAGAAAAATGAATTCTGGAATGACCAGAAGATACTCCAGGAATGTCAAAAGATGACCATAAGATATCTTTGATGGCCCAGATCAGAAGGAATAAAAATCAGAATGAAACATGGATCATACCATTGGAAAGCCTGCCACAAGGAGAGTTGTTCCAGACAAACAGGAATCAAATATCAATTTTATTCCAGAAGTTATTCTGACCAGAAGATTGCCTGGCAGTGAAAAATTGAACTGCCCAGAATTGTTCCAGACTTGACCAGAAGGTATGTTTATGAGTCCAGAACAAGAGGATCAATTCAGAATTGGCCCAGACCATAATATAGCATGATTCAGGGCATGGAACTAAGTCCAGATCAAAAGAAATGAATTCCAGAATCGACCCAGACCTGATCCAAAATCAAAGGTTAAATGTCCAGACTGAAATATTTTTTGTTCAAGTTAATTTCAGTTTGTTCCAAACCAAATTCCAGAATCCGTCCAGATCAGAGTAAAAACTTCCAGATCAATGGTTCAGAAATAATTATTTGGTCCAGTGATAAAACTTCCAGATCAATGGTTCAGAAATAATTATTTGGTCCAGTGATGATAAAGATCAAAAAATCAAACCATGGCCCAGCAATGGCCGAAATCAGAGGGACAAGATGTGCAGTCCAGCAAAGGCCGAATTCAGAGGATTTTAGCATATCAAGTGCGTGTCCAGGGAAGGCCGAAATCAGAAGATCAGAGGGTTAGGAAGTATGGTCCAGGAATGGCCGAATTCAGAGGACAATAGCATAGCAATCAAGCTGGTCCAGCTGTGGACTATCGCATGAAGATCCAATGGTGCAGATTTGATCATGGGAATTAATGGTGAAGATCTCATGATTTTTTTATCAAAATATTATAAAAGATTTGTTATAAATTAAATTGGAGTAGCATGGAAGTCAGGAGCTGTGGCGGGAAGCAATGCACAGATTTGATTGGCCAGTTAAGATATGAAACAAATCTAAGGCTTAAAAAGATATGATTTTTATTTAAATAAAGCCTAATTGGTCAAGATATTTTTACAGAGAATCCAGCAAGATTTAGTTCGAATTTAAGCATTGGAAGAGGCCCTAATCAGCATCTATAAAAGGAGGCTCAAGGCAAATTACTCATTATCGAAAATCACAAAAGGGTCATACACTTCAAAAGCAAACACTCTCAAATTTTCATATAAGTCAATTGTTGAGTCTTAGTTTTTAAAGAAAGTACTCTTGTTGTTTTCGTTCCACTTTGTCAAATCTAAGTTGTTGAAGTAGAGTCTACAAGCTGTGGGAGTCAGTAGAGGTAGCAGGTTACTTGGCAATTAGATTTGTAGTGTTGAGAATTCTTCTACAATCTGGGGTGTCAGATTGGCTGAAGAACAGGAGCTGTTTTTCCTCAAGAAGTCTAGGATTGTTAGACTATTGAGAAGACTGACTTGGAGGGTTAGTAGCAAGGTTGTAATTCAAGTTTAAATTAGTGAAATCCTTCAAGGCGAAGGGACTGGACGTAGCCTCGTTAATGGTGAACCAGTATAAAATCTGTGAGTTTTTATTTTTATTTTTATCCGTTGCTAACTCTGTTTTAATTATACATCAAGTTTTGTTTTGAAAGCATTAAAACAGGAAAAGTTTCAAGTTAAGTCAAACACAATTCAACCCCCCCTTCTCGTGTTTGCACCTTCAATTGGTATCAGAGCTCGGTCTCAAGGCTGAGCACTTAACAGTGTTTGAGGAAAGGTCCAAGGGGTTCAATATGTTAGAAGAATTGGGAAACAACATCAACAGACCACCACTGTTTGATGGAGAAAGGTTTGAATATTGGAAGGACAGAATGAGAAGTTTTGTCATATCTCAAGATCCTGAATTATGGAAGACGATAGTCAGAGGATACACTGCACCTACTGATCCAGAAGATCCAACTAAGAAACTGGACATGTTTGATATGAAACCAGATCAGATCAGATTACACAGACTTCATCACAAGTCCAAAACCATGATGGTCAGTGCAATCACATTCAAGGAATTTGATAGATGCACAAATAAAGAAACAGCAAAGAATATATTCGATAGTCTGGTTCTGATCTATGAAGGAACCAAGCAGGTTCAAGATGCAAAGGCTAACATATTGGTCAGAAAGTATGAGCTGTTCAAGATGGAAGAGGATGAAGACATAGACACAATGTTCAGCAGATTCCAGACTCTGGTATCAGGTTTAAAAGTATTAAACAAAAGCTATACCACTGCAGATCATGTATGGAAGATTCTGAGAAGTCTACCAAAAAGGTGGAGACCAAAGGTTACTGCAATTCAGGAAGCTAAGTATCTGAGTACCTTGAAGCTTGAAGATCTAATCAGCTCACTCAGGTCTCATGAAATATAACTGGAAGAAGATGAACCTAAGAAGAAGAAAAATCTGGCTCTGAAATCGAAACAGAAGAAAGCTGCAAAGGCAGAATCAGAATCAGAGGATAGTGAAAGTGACTGTGATGATATGGCATACTTAACCAAAAAGATGGTTAAGATCTGGGAAAACAGGAAGAAAAGAAACTTCAGAAAGAAACATAACAACAAGGATAAGGAAGATTCTGACAAGAAGAATATTGTTTGTTATGGATGCAATGAACCTGGACATATCAAGTCAGAATGTCCAAATCTGGAAAAAGGCAAACCGGACAAGAAGAATTCCAAATACAGAAAGAAGGGTCTGATGGCTGCCTGGGATGTTTCAGAATCAGAGGAAGAATCGTCTGATGAAGAAGAGGCAGAAACAGCAAAGATGGCTCATGTAACACCCCGAGTTTAAAACACAGCGCGAGTGTATTTTTTTTAAAAACGAATACATAAATAAAAGGGTTTTCAGAATTACGTTTCAAGGTAATTAAAATCAATTCAAATTAAATATCATTCGACTTCGTAATCAAAAATAGTAAGGTAATTAGAACAACAACATCACCATTAAATTGAATGAGATATTTGGGAGAAATTGATCTTTATAATATGCTAAAATAAAGATACATCAAACTGGATTCTCAATCCACCAAAATATTCATCAGAGTGCGGAAAAGTTTTACAATAATTCCCAAAATAAATATTTACAACCACTGAGCTCAAAATCCTATACATAAGTCTACTCTGATCATACACTAAGCTACAGTAGCTCGGTTTCCACCGTATCATCCACAAGTCTTATCTTCACCCAGCTGCCCATCCCTTTGCGTAGCCCACAAAGTAATGATCAAGGGAAATTAACGACGTTCCCTGTCGTTAGTGTGACCATCAGGGGTACGGGTTTGAATCTCATCTGAGGGCAAAGCCCAATTTTCCACAATAATTGTAAAGGGTCACCAACCGAAATTAACAATTACCACATAGCATTTATATCAGCAATCACAAACATATTCATGGCATATCATATATTAATGATGATAAATAAGGATGCTCAAATTTGAAATACATGACATTCGTACTTTTCAAAACAGCAACCAAATAAATATGAAAATTATGTTGTAAGCACAAACATCAAATCAGCAGTCACACCAATTCATCAAAAATTCCAGAATCTATAAAGTACTTACACACACAATTTTCAAACATCACATACCCAAAACGTGACCCACCGGTTAATCACCCAATGCAATATGTATATGCTCATATATACAATTTTCTTGGAATTACCAAGGTGCAGTCGCTCAACAGACCAGCACAATTTATCGGCCCTCAAGACCAGGGTGCAATCGCTCAACAGATCAGCACCAGTGCAGACGCTCAACAGTCCAGCACTCGTGCAGTCGCTCAACAGACCAGCACGTTTGACATAAACCAAGGTACAATCGCTCAACAGATCAGTACCTAGTGCAATCGCTCAACAGACCAGCACTCGTGCAATCGCTCAACAAATCAGCACGTGGCTGCGCATTTCAGGGTACAGACGCTCAACAGTCCAGTACCAGTGCAGTCGCTCAACAGACCAACACTTATATACCAAGGTACAATCACTCAACAGATCAGTACCTAGTGCAGACGCTCAACAGTCCAGCACTCGTGCAATCGCTCAAAAGATCAGCACGTGGTTGCGCATTACTCTGTGGCCCATCGCGGGTACCACTTGACTATGCAATGCATGAATATGCAGTGTTTCACTTCTCTGGAAACAGTATGCAAAATCAGGAAATTCATGCCTTTCAATCATATTTAAAATAACTCAGCACAGTCAAAATTATCATCATCACAAACATGACCAAACAGCCAAGTAATCATCAACATTTGAAATGTTTTCCCAACCTCTTCAAAATTTCAAACACAATGTTAAAAACTGAATTTTCTGGAATTTACGAATCTGTATTCGAATACAGCTTCTCTGTATTCGAATACATAAGCCAAAAACAGAACCAGAATGATCAGCCTCAGAACATCAGAAACCGAACCAGAATGAGGATCATCAGAAGCAAAACAGAATGATTCACACCAGAATCATCAGAAGCAGAACAACAGAATGATTCATACCAGAATCATCAGAAGCAGAAACAACAACATGATTCATACCAGAATCATCAGAAACAACACAGAATGATTCATCCAGAATAATCAGAAACAACACAGAATGATGTTGGAACCAAGTTGGTTCTAAATAATCTGGATTTTGACGTGTACAAATACACTTGATGGAATCTTATTTTGAACTTGAATTACTACAGTAAAAACCATTAGAAGATGAATGTATCAGAGGATACATTCTGAATTTACAGAAGATGCATTTCTGGAATTATCAGAAGATAAACCAGAATGTCCAAAACCGACTAGAAGATAACTTTGGAGGCTTATATCAAACAGAAACAAAATCAGAAGAACATCTGAAAAACACCAGAGGGAAGCCTGCCATAATATGAATTGCTCCAAACAAGAATGATTCAAATATCAGAAGCAATCAAGAAGTTATACTGACCAGAACATAGCCTGGCAGTGTAATTTCAACACAGTCCAGACTTGTCCAAAAGTGACCAGAAGATATCTTTGATGGACTATATCAGATGGAATAAATATCAGAAGATTCTTTGGACCATACTAATGTGAAGCCTGCCATGTGTAGAGTTGTTCCAGGCCATAAGTTGTCAAAAGCAAGAAGTAATCCATGAGATAATTTGACCAGCACATGGCATGACAGTCGAATTTTGAATAACCCAGACTTCGCCCAGACTTCATCCAGAATTGATCAGAAGAAACACAGAATGATTCATGCCAGAATCACCAGAAGCAGAAAACATGATGATTATCAGAATCATCAGAAGCAGAAAACATGATGATTATCAGAATCATCAGAAGCAGGAAACATGATGATTATCAGAATCATCAGAAGCAGAAAACATGATGATTATCAGGATCATCAGAAGCAGGAAACATGATGATTATCAGAATCATCAGAAGCAGAAAACATGATGATTATCAAGATCATCATAAATAGGAAACATGATGATTATCAGAATCATCAGAAGCAAAACAGAATCAGAATCAGAAAATAGAACCAGAATCACAATGATTAATACCAGAATCAGAAAATAGAACCAGAATCAGAATGATTAACATCAGAATCAGAAAACAGAAATCCTTCCTCTGTATTTGACTACAGGGGCTCGTAGTCGAATACAAGTTTGAAAAGTTGAGTAAAACAGAAGTTTGACAGGTTGTATTCGAATACACTCATGTTGTATTCGAATACACCTTCGAAAACAGTAAAATTTTCCTAAGACTTCAACACATTTCAAACTATTTTCTTTTGAAAAACCAACCTAACACCAGAATCATAATTACCCCTCTTTAGAAACCTCAAAACTCAGAACATTTTCATTAAACAACAACAACAGATTTTTCAGAAATAACACTTCCACCATTTTAAATCCCTTTTCTTTTGAAACCATCATCAACACCAGATTCTTTAACAAAACACATCAAAAACACAGAATCACTAAAACCAGAAAGTCAACCACAAAACAGTCCCACACAAACTAACTCAAGCATTTGGATCATCTCCAATACAACACCAACAAAGTCATCATTCAAACACAACAGAATGATTTCTTACTCAACACAACAAACAATACATCATCAACAAAGCAACACAATAAGTTCCTTCACTGAAAACAGCAGGAACATCAAAACAGTTTGATTTCCAAAACATAACACAATGTTTTTCACAACATAACCCAATAATCATTCATCACACATGCATTTACAGCCCTAAATGCAAATCTAGAAAGTTGGAAGGTGCCCTTACCTTAGTTACGTTCCCTTAACTCGTACGCTTCTGCGACAAAAGTCAACGATACTCCCGTTTCGCGTTCGCCGCTACGAAAGTTAGTTCTTTAGCTCCGTAACGATCAGAGGAATGACTTTCGTACTCAAAACTTTCTGATTCGACACTCAGATTTTCAAGAAAATGGCTTTTGAGTAAACTGTTTTTCTTCACCAACACTTAGAAATATCAAAAGAATAAGAAAATACTAAAGCAGAAACTGGCGCGTAGAGGAAAGAAGAAAAAGCTTCTCACTTAAATATCTTCATAAATGCAAACTGACACAGTCAGAGGAGAGAAGAATTTGTTTCTTTCTTAATAAATATCTACGCCACCTCACCCAACACTTGTATTAAAATATCTTTTGATCCTCCAGCACTTAACCCGTTTCATCGAAATTAGTAGAGAATATCTTAATTAACGGCCCGATAATTTAATTACTCGAAATTAAATTAATTCATCCATTATCCAATAATTTTAATTCCACCTCCAAAACAAATACATATATATATATATTTACACAAAACATATATATATATATTGAATATTTTACAAATATTCTCAAAATACACTTAAAATTAAATCTGAATTTAATTTTAAATTTAAGGGTCTTACAGCTCACATCAAGTCTGCTTCTGGACCTCATAAAGGCAAACAAACCAAGAAGAGTTCCAGATACAGAAAGAAAGGTCTGATGGCTGCCTGGGATGTATCAAAATCTGAGGAAGAATCTTCTGATGAAGAAGAGGCAGAAACAGCAAAGATGGCTCACATAAAGTCTGCTTCTGGACCTCATAAAGGCACGAATTCCAGAAGGAAAGCAGACAGAAGGAAGAATGATCGAAGCAATCATTCTGGAAAATCTGGAAGCACATCAGAGGAAACAATTCTGTCTCTGATGGCTCATACCAACTCAAGTTCTGAATATAGCTCAGGCTCTGGAACAGAATCAGAAGATGAAGACAATGAGGTATTTTCTGATCTGTCTAAATCTGAATTAATTGAGACTTTAAAAGACTTGTTAAATGCAAACAATAAAAGGTCTTTAAAACTGAAAACTCTTAGGGAAGATAAGGAAAATCTAACCAAAGAAGTCCAAGTTTTAAAGAATCGAAATTCTGAGTATGCAACTGAAAACAAAAATTTTAAAACTGATGTTGCAAGACTCAAATCTGAAAACCAAACTCTGAAAAGTAATAATTGTTCCACTTCTGAAACTGTTTGTAAATCTGATATGCATGAGCAAGTTTTTCAAAACTTTAATTCCAATGGAATGGAAAGAAGTAAAAATGCATATATGATTTATGGAAACAGTAATTCTGGAAAAAGAGGTCTTGGTTTTACAGAAACAAGTACTGAAAATAAAGCTGTTCATTCTGATGTTGTATGCATTGTTTGTGCTAAGAAAGGTCACTCTGAATTATCTTGTCCAATGGTAAAATCTGAACAAGATCAGAGAGCTGTTAAGACTAACAAACCTGGACCCAATCAGTTCTGGGTACCAAAAGATCAAATTATCTATGTTGCAGATGTTCTGAGCAACCAGAAGGAGACACCAACAATGGTGCCTGGACAATGGATGTTGGCAACACACAAGTAGAAGAAAGTTTATGTTCCAACATCTACCAAACAGAAGCAAAGTGACTCTGGTAGAAGAAGAACTGGTCAACACAATACCTATCAGAACCAGAACCAGAATTATAGAGGAACAGGAAATATCATGGATATCACTCGTATCAGAACAAGAACTGGAACCAGAATCAGAACTGGAACCAGTATCAAAGGAACAGGAACTGGAACCAGAACCAAAACTGGAACCAGTATCAGAGGTACAGGAACTGGAACTAGAACCAACACTGGAACCAGAACCAGAACTGGAGGCACAGAAACTGGAACCAGAATCAACACTGGAACCAGAATCAGAATCAATACCAGAACCAGAACCTGAACAGGTATCAATATCAAAGGTTGAGGTATGATCATCAGAACTACTTTAATTATCAAAATAAGTATGATTATCAGAATCACCATAAGTTCCAGAATCACCAGAGGAATATGGTGTATGAGCCAAAACAGAAATTAAAGAATCAGAATCAAGAGAGTTCTTCAAACTCTCCAGTGAGATTCATCAAGACTACAAACCTGGAAGGGAATTCAAATTCCCTCATCCAAACCATGTAATCTCAGAACATATAGATTAGGAATCTGAAAATCAGAAGCAAGAGGATTTTCAGAGTAAAACTGAGGCTACATCTTGCTGTAAATACTATTATTATTTGATATTTATGATTATTGTGATAACAGGAAGCTTGATCTTAACAAATCAAAGCTAGATAACTATTCTGCAGGTTTTTAAACTGTCAGAGGAACCAGGTGATTCACACGAATTGAACACCTCAACATTCCAGTGGTTTCAAAAACAAACAGAAACCACCAGAAGCAGAATTAATGGTTTGAGTGTATTGAGTTAAATTTTAAATTATTTGATTTACTTTATGAAATATGACAAACTGCTTGATCCTGACAAATCAAAGCAAGATAAAAATAGTGCAGGGAGCAAAAGCACAAGAAACAGAAGTACCTGGAAAGGTAAAGGATACAAGCAAGTCAGCAACACATGACAAATCTTCAAAAGATAAATCTGATCAATTCAGAAACAGACAAGATAAGTCAGAAGAAAATCTGGATATTTACCAGAATCTGAAGCTGTTACAGATTCACCAGAACCAGAAGCTGATTTATCAGAATCAGAAGCTGTTACAGATTCACCAGGACCAGAAGTTGATTCATCAGAATCAGAAGCTGTTACAGAACCAGAAGCTGATGCGAACCAAGCATTGTTGATGAAGAGGAAGGTTGGATACTTGCAATGCAAGAAGAGCTGAATGAAATTCAAAGGAATGATGTTTGGGATCTGGTATCCAGACCAAACAGAAGCATTATTGGAACCAAGTAGGTATTCATAAACAAATTCAATGAAAAGGGTGAAGTTGTAGCTCAAGGATACAGTCAACAGAGGTATGGATTACACTGAGACTTTTGTTCCAGTGGCCAGGTTAGAAGCATTTAGAATTCTCTTATCATTTGCTGCTAATCATGATATAATGTTGTATCAAATGGATGTTAAAAGTGCATTCTTAAATGGCTACATAAGTGAAGAAGTCTATGTCAAACAACCCCCTGGTTTTGAAAATTCTGATTTTCCAGACCATGTTTTCAAACTTAAAAAGTCTTTATATGGTTTAAAACAAGCACCAAGGGCATAGTATGACAAACTTTGTAACTTTCTGCTTAAGAATGAATTTAATAGAGGCCAGATTGATAATACACTATTTAGGAAATCCATTAAACATGATATTCTGATTATTCAAGTCTATGTTGATGATATCATATTTGGATCAACTAATGGCACTTTGTGCAAAGAGTTTTCTGACCTAATGCAGAAGGAGTTGCAAATGAGCATGATGGGAGAACTTAAGTTCTTCCTGGGAATTCAGATTCATCAAGGCAAATCAGGTATACTCATTCACCAATCAAATTATACTAAAGAACTTCTCAAAAAGTTCAAGATGAGTGACTGTAAGCCAATGGCCACCCCCATGCACCCAACCTGCTCACTTGAGAAAGAAGAAACCAGCCAAAAGGCAGACCAGAAAACATACAGAGCTGGAAAGGAAAAGTATAAGTGGCAACTGCATTTTTTTTGAGCCATAAACCTAACCAAGAACCCTATCTTACACTCTAGAGCCAAACACATTGAAATAAAACACCATTTCATTAGGGACCATGTTCAAAAAGGGACTTTGAGCATCCAGTTTGTGGACACTGATCATCAATGGGCTGATATCTTCACCAAGGCATTACCAGAAGATAGGATCGAGTTCATTAAGAAGCCTCTCAGCATGACCTCCATATCTGACTAGCTCAAGTAGTCATCTTAGGAGTTTTTAAAATTTCTTGCAATTTTATTTTATGTCTTTTAATTTCAGTTTTTACTTTCTGTAATTTGTAAAGAGAAAAACAAAAAAAATACAAAAATAGTAGGACCACTTTTTGGCTGATGACAAAAAGGGGGAGAAAGAGAGAGAGAAAGAAAGGAGAAATAAGCAGAAAAGGAGAGATAAAAAGAAAGAAGAAGAGAAAAAGAAAGAGAGAAAACAGAAGGAGTTGAAAAGGAGAGGAAATAGGGAGAGAGAAAAACAAAGAAAGAAAAAGCAAGAGTGAAAACAGAAGGAGTTGAAAAGGAGAGGAAATGTGAAGAGAGAAAAAGAAAGAGAGAATAAAGAGAAGGAGTTGAAAAGGAGAGGAGAAGAAAAGAAAAGAAAGAGAGAACAAAGAAGGAGTTGAAAAGGAGAGTATCAGACTTAGGGGGAGAGATTGGTCTGAGGGGGAGAAATTCAAAGTTTTCGAATTACAAGTTAGCAAAATAAGTTAAGGTTTTGTCATCATCAAAAAGGGAGAGATTGTTGGAACCAAGTTGGTTCTAAGTACTTAGGATTTTGATGCTTACAAATGTACTCTATGTAAACTTATTTTGTACTTTGAATTATTAAGTTAAATGCCCCAGAAACTGAAGGAATCAGAAGCAGTGATTAAAGGATTCCAGAAAAATGAATTCTTGAATGACCAGAAGATACTCCAGGAATGTCAAAAGATGACCAGAAGATATCTTTGATGGCCCAGATCAGGAGGAATAAAAATCAGAATGAAACATGGATCATACCATTGGAAAGCCTGCCATAAGGAGAGTTGTTCCAGACAAACAGGAATCAAATATCAATTTTATTCCAGAAGTTATTCTGACCAGAAGATGGCCTGGCAAAGAAAAATTGAACTGCCCAGAATTGTTCCAGACTTGACCAGAAGGTATGTTTATGAGTCCAGAACAAGAGGATCAATTCAAAATTGGCCCAGACCATAATATAGCATGATTCAGGGCATAGAACTAAGTCCAGATCAAAAGAAATGAATTCCAGAATCGACCCAGACCTGATCCAAAATCAAAGGTAAAATGTCCAGACTGAAATATTTTTTGTTCAAGTTAATTTCAGTTTGTTCCAAACCAAATTCCAGAATCCATCCAGATCAGAGTAAAAATTCCAGATCAATGGTTCAGAAATAATTATTTGGTCCAGTGATGATAAAGATCAGAAAATCAGACCATGGCCCAGCAATGAACGAAATCAGAGGGACAGGATGTGCAGTCCAGCAAAGGCCGAATTCAGAGGATTTTAGCATATCAAGTGCGTGTCCAGGGAAGGCCGAAATCAGAAGATCAGAGGGTTAGGAAGTATGGTCCAGGAATGGCCGAATTCAGAGGACAATAGCATAGCAATCAAGCTGGTCCAGCTGTGGACTATCGCATGAAGATCCAATGGTGCAGATTTGATCATGGGAATTAATGGTGAAGATCTCATGATTTTTTTATCAAAATATTATAAAAGATTTGTTATAAATTAAATTGGAGTAGCATGGAAGTCAGGAGCTGTGGCGGGAAGCAATGCACAGATTTGATTGGCCAGTTAAGATATGAAACAAATCTAAGGCTTAAAAAGATATGATTTTTATTTAAATAAAGCCTAATTGGTCAAGATATTTTTACAGAGAATCCAGCAAGATTTAGTTCGAATTTAAGCATTGGAAGAGGCCCTAATCAGCATCTATAAAAGGAGGCTCAAGGCAAATTACTCATTATCGAAAATCACAAAAGGGTCATACACTTCAAAAGCAAACACTCTCAAATTTTCATATAAGTCAATTGTTGAGTCTTAGTTTTTAAAGCAAGTACTCTTGTTGTTTTCGTTCCACTTTGTCAAATCTAAGTTGTTGAAGTAGAGTCTACAAGCTGTGGGAGTCAGTAGAGGTAGCAGGTTACTTGGCAATTAGATTTGTAGTGTTGAGAATTCTTCTACAATCTGGGGTGTCAGATTGGCTGAAGAACAGGAGCTGTTTTTCCTCAAGAAGTCTAGGATTGTTAGACTATTGAGAAGACTGACTTGGAGGGTTAGTAGCAAGGTTGTAATTCAAGTTTGAATTAGTGAAATCCTTCAAGGCGAAGGGACTGGACATAGCCTCGTTAATGGTGAACCAGTATAAAATCTGTGAGTTTTTATTTTTATTTTTATCCGTTGCTAACTCTGTTTTAATTATACATCAAGTTTTGTTTTGAAAGTATTAAAACAGGAAAAGTTTCAAGTTAAGTCAAACACAATTCAACCCCCCCTTCTCGTGTTTGCACCTTCAATTTCTTCACTAATTTGTAATTCGTGAATTTTTTGGGTTTTTCTACAATTTTTGGAGATGTGTCCTGGTTGGCCACATTTGTAGCATGTTATTTGTTGGGTAGTTTTGGGCTGAAAATCTGTTTCAAAAGGTTTTCTTTTAAAAGGTTTTCTATGTTTGTAATGGTTTTGAGGTCTATAGGTTTTGTAAAATTCTTGGTTACTAGGTTTTGAGAAAATCTTTCTGTGAGGTTTTTTAAAATCTTTTGAACAAGATCCTTCACAGTTTTTCGAAACATTTGTTATGGGAATTTCAAATTGTTTACAAAACGATCCTAGCTCTTGTCTAGTTCGTTTAATTTCCCATTTCAAGTGTTTCTGAAGTTTTAGATCTTGGCAGATCTTTAAACCTTCCTTTTGAGTGAAACTAACCAATTCTCCATAAGTCAATTGATTGTATGAAATTTGGTTTGTTCCAAAAATTTCTTTGATTTTGTTCCTAACCTTTTCTCCTAAAAGGGTCGGGAGTCCAGCAAGGAATTTTTCTTTCCAAAAGGGTTGGTTTGAGTCTTCTCTAAGCATAACCCTAGTTAAGAAAGTGTTTTTGTAGTTTTGGAACTCAGACAGCTTTTTGCATCTAAGGTTTGAAAGAAGTTCAGCGTTTTTGTCTTATAAGTGAGATGGATCACCTATGAAGTGCAAACTAATTGTGTGAATCAGTGTTGCTACTGCATCAGGTGTTGGGTTTCCTAACTCATCGAGGATGAGAATTCCTTCCTCTGTGGTTTGGATCGCACTTAAAATTTCTAGTTGTTGGTTTGGTGTGAGATGGTAATCCCACCATCCCTTGAGTTGGCCTGAAAAACCTGCAATCAGGAGTTCAGCAATGGCCTTATCAAGGGTGTTTGTCTGGGTTTTGTATGCATTTGGAGCCATAGTCATCTGTTGAAGAAGACTAAGGATGTTATACTCAGACATACCATCTATGTTCCATTCATAGACAGTGCTGGCATTGAATTTTGATTAAGAAAGGACGTTGGGTCTGTTCTCAATGGCTAGATCTGGTGCAGTTACCATGGCTAAAGGTTGACCTTGTTGCCTCTGGAGTCCACACAGATTAGGGTTTTGTTCTTTTTCACTCTTAGATACTTGATCTAGAGTTGTAACTGTTTTGTCTAAGGTGTCCTTAGCTACCAACGGTGTTGAGGTAGAGGAATGTTCTATCCTACTAAGTTGGTCATGTAAGGCTTGTTCAAATTCTGTTTTGCTATCTCTAAACAACTTTTGGCTTGTTTTTGAGATCTGGAATGGCTTAAAAACAGGGTTTTTAAGTTTTGGTTCAGATGTTTCCGAAGTAGAAACACTATTTGTATTTTGATATTCTTCTATCTTAGATAATTGTTTTGCAATTGTACTAAGATGAACATTTGTAAAGTTGTTTTGTTGCAAGATATTTTGAATATCTTTGTCTGGGCTGTCACTAGGGATTTTGTAGGGTGCAGCCTCTATTGTCTGTTCTAGGTGTGGTATTTTGATCTGTCTTAATGGCGGATGTTCAGATTGTACTTTCCTACCATTTGACATTTCACATTCTACAGTTTTAATCCTAGTTGTTACTGGATTCACTGTATTTTGGTTTTGTTTGAAAGGATAAGAAATTTGGTTGTTTGTCGCATAAATTTCGAACCAGTCAAAGAACAAAATATGGACTTTGTTTTGTGAAACAAATTCATAGAATTTATTTTGAATTTCTTTTCTTTGTTCCATAAAGTTTTTGAAGAACCATGTTCTTTTTTCTGAGTTTTTGGTATTATAGAAATCATTATGAAGTAAGTTTTTGTTAACTTCAAAAGTTTTTTCTATAACATCTAAATTAATGTTTTCCATTTTGATTAAGTTTTTGAACAGTCCAAATTCATAAACTTGATCTTTTTTTATTTTTGGAATTTTCCAGTTGTTTATAGATTTTTGAAAATCTTCAATAGTGATTTCTTCACTATTGATCGGTTTCCTTTGATCTGAAGTGTTTTGAATAGCAGATTTTGAGAAAGATGAAGATCTACAAAATATGTTTTCCATTTTTAAAGTTTTGGTTTCGATTTGAAGAAGGTACCTAAGGACGTTACTGCCCTAAACGCCTGTCTGTCGGCTAAAGCGGGACTTACCACCCAAGTTCACGTTATCTTCAAACAAAAACTTCAAACGATAAAAATAAAGAACAGATAATATATCTCTTATATATATATATATATTCAAAAAAAATGTAATTAAATTTAAATACTTGAACATTTAAAAAATAATAAAATTATATCGCAACATATCATTTCATACTTAAAATATATCTACAAACACAACATAACACTTAAATTAATTAAATTAGCAACAAATTCTCAATGATAGTAAATTAATTAAATTAACAACAAATTCTGAATCTTAGTCTAACAACTAAGTTTTAACTATACACCAATAATAAAAAAAAAAAATATATGTCACGTCAATGGGTTGGGTTCGCGAGTTTGTAGGTTCAAAAAGTTAATTCTGATACTCGAACTAAACATAATTGAGTTTCAATTTATTGATTAGGGTTAAACCCGAACTTAGATGAGTTGGAATAAAACGCAAGATAGATTTGAATTGGGTGATCAGATTTATAAATAAACTTCTATTTTTTATAATATCATTAATCACTTATTATCTCATTGCATCTATTTCTCTCTTTACAATAAATAATAAAATGTATTATTGACAAACTCAATTATTAATGATGTATTGAACTTTGAAAAAAGACAAATAAATAAAACAAATTTTTCTTACAAAAACCACATAATTAAAAAAGGGATGGAGGGAGTAGCTTCAAACCGTAAATTTATCTACTCAACAAATAATTGATACTAGTTGAAATTTCACGTTGGTTAGAAATGCTAATTATAAATCGAAAACTCAATCCCTTCTTAATGGCTTCAAGAAGTTAGTTGAAATCTACACTTAGATGAATCAGATTGCGCCAATTCTTCAATGAAATAAAAAAATCAAGAAGGTTATGCAGAGGAAGAACTTGCTAGAATGTTTAGAAGTAGAAGTTTGTGTGTTTTGGTTGCACGATGATAGCATTGGTTGCAAGAGTTAGGTTAAAGTTTGATTAAGAATTGTTCCAGTAACAATTTAAAATTGGATTAATGTGTTTTTAGTTATTATAAAAATTCATCTAAACTTAAAAATTCTAAATTATTGTAAACAAAATTTCAAATTAAAATTAAAAGACAATTAAATATATTTTATTTTAGATGAAACTAAAACACGTTTTGATTTTGTATATCAAAGCAAAGCAAAGAAGTGGGGATGCACACGTGGATAGGGGTGTGCATGGTCCAAAAACCAAACTGAATTGCACCACATTAATAGTGCAGTTCAGTTTTTAAAAACCACTTAAAAAAAACCTGTTATTTTTTTAATCAGTTACAGTTCAATTTTAAACCAGTTTAAAACCAATTTATATTTATAAACCGGTTTAGTATGTTTGAACCGGTTTGAAACCGGTTTTTATCAAAACTAATTCGAACTGGTTTTTATTGAATTGTTTAAAATCGGTTTTTCATTAATTTTTTTTATACTTTTCTATTTTTTTAACATAAAATTATACTTTTTTTTAGAATGTTCATTGCCACTTATTTTCAACAAAACAATGTTAATTTTCCATAACTTAATTTCAGTTAACGTTTTAGTCATTTATCTTTTTTTTCTTTCCGATTTTGTCTTTTATTTTAATTTTAAATAATAATTTGATCTTTTATGTTTTAAAATGTCAACAATGTTATCATTTTTTTTTACAAAAATTCAAAAAATTCATCAAAATTTTCAACTAAAACCCATAAATTATTTATATTTTTCAATATAATATAAATTTCACCAAATTTGAAACTCAAATATTCAAATAAACTCATATTTCTATATCTGACAACATCAAATAAAGAATGAAAATATGAGTTTATTTGAACATTTGAGTTATGAATTTGATGAAATTTGTATTATATTTAAGAATATAATTAATTTTATGGGTTTTGGTTGAAAATTTTGATGAATTTTTGTAAAAAAAAAGGATAATATAGTTGACATTTTAAAACATAGAAGATCAAATTGTCACTTAAAATTAAAATAAATGACCAAATAAAAAAAAAAGATAAAGGACTAAAATGTTAACTAAAATTAAGTTAAGAAATCACATGTGCTATTTAGCATTTTATTTTTTATATTAACAATGTTAATTTTAATTTTATGATATTAAATACAAAAAGGTTTGAAAGTGGTTCAAACTGGTTTTTTAAAAAAAGTTTAGTTAACTAGACTTTTTAAAATTTATGGTGGAGTTCATAAACCATTTAATTGGTTTGGTCTTTTATGGTGCAGTGCAATTCAGTTTATGAATGTAGTCCAATTAACTACATTTTTTGCACACCCCTACACGTGGAGAAGGAGTCATGTAGTGGAAGACCATGGATGAAGATAAGGTTTTTTTTACAATACCTTTTCCACTTTTTTCCACTTTGTTTTTCTTATTAAAAGATGCATTCTATATTTATTTGTAAAAATTGGCAATTAAATTATAATGATAATCATCATTAACTTAAATCGAGAATTCTTAAAATTAACCCAATCCATTAAATTATTAGAAAACTGAAATAAGCTATTTAATTAAAAAAATTAATAAATTAATTTTTATTGAAGAGATTTTTTTAGTTAAGGGACATTTTGGTACTTTTAAACATAATCAACACTTACTTTTATTTATTTATTTAGAAACAATCAAATAACTTATTAAAATAATAAAATTTTAATTAGTACAGGACGTGTGAAGAATAAAAATATACAAAATAAACGAGCTAACAAAACGCAATCGGACAACAAAACATAAGAGTCCGGAGAATAAAACCACATCTACACACCAAAAACAAAAAAAAAAAAAAAACTACATTAAGTAATGAATAAGGTTAGACCACCATTGAGTAAAGCTAGTCATACCTAAAAGCATTTCTTTTATAACAAAGCCAACACCAACATAGTTGTTTAAATATAATACGATTCCTCATTTTCTATATAGCCTAGATGCACAATAACCACATAAGATTGAAAAAAATGTCGACTTTTTCTGCCAAACATACTTAACCCACCAAATTGTTTGAGCGTGATGTAAAACAACATTAGACAAATGACCCTCAATGTTCATCTAGGTAAGAATGATTTGCCAAATCGAGTCAAAAAAAGGAAAATAAAAAAAATAGATGTTGAGCAGTTTTTTCAAGCCCACACCCACCCACACACAAACTAGAAGAGATATTCAAAATGTCTCTTTTCAGCAAATTATGCAACCAATTGTGCAACAACCTCCAAGTTAAGAGAGACACCTTTACCGGTATTATTTTATTCCAAACAATATCACCAAAGGGAGAATGATTTACATAATTGCATCAATCCTTGATAAACATCTTTCATAGAGTAAACTCCACACGTATTACTTTTCCATGCCACGAATCCTCCACTTGATCCTGCAAATGAACATTAAGCAGCAACGAAGCACACTGTTCCACCAACTCCTTTTCCCACTAAAATAGACTACAATGTCACGCCCATCCATCTCCCCAACTTCCAACCCCAATCTAAACATTTCCGACTCATATAAATTTATCACGCACCACTCGAAACAACCAACTAAACATACTACGTAAGGTCCACCTTCTAACCACGAATCATACCAAAACAAAGTATTTCCACCATTATCTACTCTTCTTACTAAGTTGCTTGAGAACCACTATTCCCAACTACCCCCACCTCAAACCTCTAGACATCTAATATCCTTCCACCACGACGAATCTCGAGATGTACCACATTCTATTACCCAATTCAAACAATCATACTTACAAGAAAGAACCTTAAACCACAACCCACCCGTATCCGTATTAAACCTCCAACACCTTTTACCCAAAAGTGTCACATTGAACATATGCATATTACGCACACCAAACCTACCTTGCTCACGCTCACAACAAATTCTATCTCACTTGACCCAATGAATCTTGTGAGCCTCCTCACTACCCCCATAAAAAAAAAATTAAAAAGGAATTCAATTTTAGAAATTGTATATGACATAGCCTTGAATAAATTAAATTAACTATATTGCTCACCTAAAGATAGTGTTCTCAAACAGTCTTCTAGCAACATTGTTCACCTAAACAATTTTAGAAATAGTGCACTTTTTAAATTGCTCTTTAGAAAATTATTTTTGATGTGTTTTAAAACCTATATAAAATCTTTAAAACGAATGACATTTATGAAAATTTATTGTAATTTTATCCAAGATTTGATCTCAATAGTTCATGACAATAATTATACACTACTTATGATGAAAGAGTTATGATGAAAAAGACTAAAATACACTACTTATAAAAGATAAAAGACCAAAATTAATAAGATATATATATATATATATGTGTGTGTGTGTGTGACCAAAATGAATATCAGGTAAAAGATAAATGACAAAATTAGATGGTTTTTAAGCCTTAAATTTTATCAGGCAAATTAACCATTTCATTACGTTTTAGCATTTGCTTGGTTTGTCCACACAAGTCTTGCACTAAGTCAAGTCTTCCCATTTAGTCTTTCCCTTTTGTTTGGTTTGTACATTCAAAATTGTCTTGTTCCCATTAAGTCTTTCCATTCGAATTTTGTTCATGAATGTGAGAAGTAACAATTTGAGTGTTAGAGAGAGCAAAATGATGAGTATGAAATTAGTTGGAACAATCTTTGTGTTGTTGCAGTTGCAACTTCTACTTTATTCCAACAATTGTGGAGTTGTAGCTGCTAAACATGTTGCTTCTTCAGGTTGCATAGATATGGAGAGACATGCTCTCCTTCAGTTCAAGGCAAGTCTTATGGAAGATGACACTAATGACCTCTTGCCTTCATGGAACAACAAGAGTTATGATTGCCGTGAATGGAAGGGAGTCGGTTGTAGCAATCAAACTGGTCATGTTCAAATGCTTCATCTAAATATGGGCGATCAGTTTGGTTGTTTTACAGGCGAGATAAACGCATCATTGTTGGAGTTGAGGCAATTAAAGTATTTGAACCTTAGTTATAATTTGTTCTCAAACAGTAAATTTCCAGAATTATTTGGTTCTCTAAGCAACTTAAGGTTCCTTGACCTCCGAGATTCATTTAATGGGGGAAGAATTCCAAATGATCTTTCTCGTCTTTCGCACTTGCAATATCTTGATCTTTCATGGAACAACCTTGATGGTACAATCCCTCATCAACTTGGAAATCTCTCTCATTTGCAGTACCTTAATCTTGGTGGTAATAGCTTTTTTGGAACCATTCCTCATCAACTTGGAAATCTCTCTCATTTGCAGTACCTTGATCTCAGTGATAATAACCTTGTTGGAACCATTCCTCATCAACTTGGAAGCCTTTCAAATTTGCAGGAGCTTCATCTTGGATATAATAGTAGAGGACTCAAAGTTGGAGGTGAGTGGCTTTCTAATCTCACTCTTTTAACTCATCTTGATTTAAGGGAAATGCAAAATCTCAATTCTTCTCGTGTCTGGCTGCAAACAATTGCTATGCTTCCAAATATACAAAAATTGTACCTATCTTATTGTGATCTTTCTGATCTTTCTCCCTTCCATTCAATCTTGAATTTTTCTAGTTCTCTTAAACTCCTTGATCTTTCGAGAAATGCCTTCACATCTTTCAAAATATTTGAATGGGTGTTTAATGTCGCCTCCAACTTAACCGAGCTTGATCTTAGCTATAACTACTTGCAAGGCTCCTTTCATTATGATTTTGGCAACATTGGAAAATCTCTTGAGCGACTTGACTTGAGTGGTAATAATCTACACATTGGGATTTTGGAATCCTTTAGTGATATTTGTACTTTACACTCATTGCATGTTGATTATAACAATTTGAATGAAGACATTTCAACTATTCTTCTCAAATTGTCTGGTTGTGCTAGACACTCACTGCAAGATTTGAATTTGAGTGGGAACCAAATAAATGGCACATTTCCAGACCTTTCGACATTCCCATCTCTAATAGTAATTGACCTTTCAAATAATCTGCTCAGTGGGAAGGTGTCAGACGGTGACATATTTTTTCCATCTAAATTGGAGTCTTTGATGTTTGCAATCAACTATTTAGAAGGTGGAATTCCAAAATCATTTGGTAACTTATGTTTGTTAAGATCATTAGACATGTCAAGTAACAAGTTAAGTGAAGAACTATCAGTGATGCTTCATAATTTATCTGTTGGGTGTGCAAAGTACTAATGCAAGAATTAAATTTGGCTAGCAACCAAATTATTGGCACACTACCTAACATGTCAGTGTTCTCATCTTTAATAACATTGATGCTCTCTGACAATCTATTACATGGGAAGATAATCCAAAATTCATTCCCTTATCAATTAGAAAGTCTAGACTTGGATTCAAATAATTTGGAAGGTATGATCACTGACTCTCATTTTGACAACATGTCCATGTTAAAGTATTTAAACTTGAATTCCAATTCATTAGCTTTAATATTCAGCGAAAATTGGGTGCCACCTTTTCAATTGTATATCATATATCTAAGGTCTTGTATATTAGGGCCTAGTTTCCCTATATGGTTGCAGAGTCAAAAATATCTCCAAGGCCTGGACATTTCAGATGCTAAAATCACAGACGTAGTTCCAGTGTGGTTTTGGACTGAACCAAAATATCTATTGTTTATGAATATTTCAAACAATAATCTCAGCGGCACAATTCCAAATTTACCCGTAAGATTTAATGAAGATTTTCGAGGAATTCTAGATTCAAATCAATTTGAAGGTTCAATCCCACCATTTTTTCAAAGTGCAACAGTGCTTGAGATATCCAAGAACAAATTTTCAAAAATTGATTTGTTCTTGTGTACTAACACTATGGTTGATAGGTTGCGCATATTGGATCTATCAAAGAATCAGTTATCAAGTCAGCTCCCCAATTGTTGGGGTCATTTGAAAGCATTGGAATTTATAGATTTGAGTGACAATACATTGTCTGGAGAAGTCCCATCCTCAATGGGATCATTACTTGAACTTAAGGCATTGATATTGCGGAACAATAGCTTCACTGGGAAGCTACCTTACTCCTTGAAAAATTGCATAAATTTAATCATGCTAGATCTTGGAGATAATAAATTCTCAAGACCAATACCGTATTGGTTTGGACACCAATTGCAAATGTTAAGCTTAAGAAGGAACCAATTCTATGGAAATCTTCCTCGGAGTCTGTGTTACTTAACAAACATTCAGTTGTTGGATCTCTCAGAAAACAATATATCAGGACCGATTTTCAATTGCTTGAAGAATTTTTCTACAATGTCTCAAAATGTTTTATCTACTTCATTCCCAGAAATTTTTTCAATTAATCCAACGAGTTTTGGAATCGAGTTTACTTATGGCAGTTATGATTTGACAATATTGTTGATGTGGAAAGGTGAAGAAAGATTGTTCAAGAATAATAAACTCATTTTAAGGAGCATTGATCTTTCAAGCAATCAATTGACGGGAGATATTCCAGAAGAAATAGGAAACTTGATAGGATTGGTGTCATTGAATTTATCAAACAATAATTTGAGTGGAGAAATTACTTCAAATATTGGAAAATTAATATCACTTGAATTTCTTGACTTGTCAAGAAACAATTTATCTGGATTAATTCCTCCTTCTTTGGCTCACATTGACCGCCTTTCCATGTTGAATTTGTCTGATAACAATCTGTTTGGAAGAATTCCAATTGGCACACAGTTACAGAGTTTTAATCCTTCAAGTTATGAAGGGAATGTTGGTCTATGTGGAAAACCACTTGACCGAAACTGTCCAGGAGATAAAGAATTTACAACTCAGAATCCAGAAACAACTGAAGAAAGTAGTCTAGAAGATAAAAAATCAATCTATTTGAGTGTGACATTGGGATTTATCACAGGATTTTGGGGCCTTTGGGGTTCATTGATATTCATCAAAACTTGGAGACATGCATATGTGTTGTTCTTGAACAACATAATTGACACAATGTATGTGTTTGTGGTGCTGAATGCAACTAAATTTCAAAGGTGGCTTAGAAGCTTGTTGGTAAACTTTTTTTCTCTTCTTTTTGTTTAATTTTTTTAATTGCAATTAATTATAAACGACCATATCACTATAAATATTTACTTTTATGTTAACTATCTTAAAAAGTATTAATTCAAATATATTTATTTCTGTTGTTTATTTTAAAGTTCAAACTTATATTTTTTTTTATTTCACTCAACCTCAAGCATGTAAATTTTTCTCACTTTGTACTTTCCACAGGAAAAGTTTGTCTAAGCATCTCCTATTGTACCATTTGCAACATTGTTGAAGAAATGTAGGAGAAGAAGTAGAAGCTATGATCAGACAAATACAAACGAGTTTGAAGTTCTATGTATCAATAATTTAAATAATTAATTTGTGAAGTATATGTTGTAAGATACTATTCATATTGTTATTATGAAAACATGTTTTATAATTTAATTATTGGGATAGTATGTTGATGTCATTCTTAGTTCTACTCATTTTTCCAAAATAGTTATATGTAAGTTATTTGAAGAATAAGTAGCAACAAATATTTCCTATTACTAGATTGAAGAAAATGGTTTAGAAAAAACTAAAATTGTTGTGAATCACTATATTTTATCTGTGTTTCATGACATGTCCTAAAATGTTCTGTTACTTTATAAATTCTAGTATTGCAGCGCGCTTGTAGTTATATAAACTTTGTTTTCTACGTAGTTAGGAAATTGTCAATGCAATTTTGAGTTTCCGTGTTATCTTTATTGTTCTTCCAATATGGATAATGGAAGCTTGAATAAGAAATTAAACTAGCTTGATTATGAGTTAATGATGTAGATATAGTATAACAATTTATTTTATGGCAACTCAAATGAGGCAAATGCATCATGCTCAATTGGTAATGATTAATAAGATAATGTTTATGTTTTTGCTTAGCAGACTGACATACCTCACAAACATTTTATCATTCCAAGTGATAAAATTGTGCTGTGAGTATCACAATTGAAGTTATTTAATGGACATAACATGACCTCAAAAATATTTTGCAGTGATAATATTTACAACAAAATCTGGAAGCTTTTAGTGAGATATGTCCTGAAGTAGTATAATTCACACCAGAAGCATTCAAGATGAACATTTCTTATAAAGGATGCAAATTATCACATGTATTCACCAAATATATATATTGGTAGTACATTCAGTACAAGAAAACTACAAAACATATCTATTTGATAACACATAACAACCAAAAAAGATACACACATTACTTTTACACGATCATCATGCAGCATTGTCAATAGTCATCACCATATGCTCGAAAACTATAACGTTCTTGATATGGACCATTGAACCAAAGATCAGCCTCAAACCACTTCGGATACCGAATTAAGTCTCCCGCAACAAATTGCATGAAACGCTTGCTCCCTTCAGGCACAACTCTAACTTCACCTTCTTCTACGTACACCAGTTGGTCTACCTGCCAATCCCACGGCAACCTACATTTTCCAGTCTTCCATGCCGACCATCTTGAAACTTCGAGTTGAGCTAGTCTTTCAGGTGAAACTTTTCTTTCCACCTTCACATTGTATAGTTCTTCCAAGGATTTCTCTATCCTCATTGCTTTTATACAACACCCTCGTATCGAAGAGTTGCTCGGCTTACTGAAACTCCTCGAGCCATTGTTGACGGGAGAATAAGTGAAGGTTGATGTGGTGAACAAGCTTGCCATGCCTGTTAATTTTTTATACACAAATAAAAGTGCTTCACTTGCTGAATAAGAAACCACCTCATTTGCTATAAGTATAATCTTTCGCAAATTCCACAGCACAAGTGCAGTGAAGCTGATTAGTATATTTCTATATGAATGTTTGATAAATGTGATTTTGTATAGAACTGATTCTGCAGAATTAATTTGTCTAAACTGAAGATTAGATGCAAACTCAATTGTTTGACAATAATCAAACATATATACATTTTTACTAAAATCACATTTGACGTCACATGAGATTTTTTCTTCCATCTAAATGACCCAAAATTTAAATTGTTGTGAATCACTCTATATTATCTATGTGTTTCATGACATGTACTAAAATGTAATGTTACTTTATAAATTTCAGTATTGCAGCGCGCCTGTATTTATATAAACCTTGTTGTTTTCTATGTACTTAGAAACTCGTCAATGCAATTTTGAGTTTCCTTGTTATATCTATCGTTTTTCTAACATGGATTATAGAAGCTTGAATAAAATAATAAATAAGCTTGATTATAAGTTAATGATGTAGATATAGTATAACAATTTATTTTATGGCAATTCAAATGAGGCAAATGCATCATGCTCAATAGATAATGATTGATGAGATAATGTTTATGCCAATCCCACGGCAACCTATATTAATTTTCCAGTCTTCCTGCTCACTTTTCAAGTGAAATTTTTCTTTCCACCTTCACATTTGTTGACGGGAGAATAAGTGAAGGTTGATGTGGTGAACAAGCTTGCCATGCCTGTTAATTTTTTATACACAAAAAAAAGTGCTCCAGTTGCTGAATATCACAAATCTCCAAGATATTATGAATTTCAAAGACGTCATAAGAAACCACCTCATTTGCATTAAATATAATCTTTCGCAAATTCCACAGCACAAGTGCAGTGAAGCTGATTAGTATATTTCTATATGAATGTTTGATAAATGTGATTTTGTATAGAACTGATTCTGCATAATTAATTTGTCTAAACTGAAGATTAGATGCAAACTCAATTGTTTAACAGTAATCAAACATATACACATTTTTACTAAAATCACATTCGATCTTTTCTTCCATCCAAATGACCCAAAAAGGAAACAACTTTCCAATAGATTCACCGAAGAAAAAACATTATATAGTTACTGCAATTGATATATTGGAATAATTATATAAAGAATGAATAATTCAAATTTCCATCTTTCTATCATAAGGGAAGGCGCGCACACACACAAAGACAGAAAGTATCGATTTTTCATTTCAGAATCCAAAGCACACAAAATCAAATTGCAAATGAAACAGTAGCAATCTAATTAGGGTTTGTTCATATCCCAATTTGTGAACGATCGATAAACAACTCCGAAACTGAATTACGAACTCCAATGCTCATAATTTAAGAAAAACAAGATTAAAGTTGGAGATTTTACCTTTTGAAAACAACAAGTGAGGATTTGTAGTTGCAATGAGATGAGAGATTTTGGGTTCCTTCTTTCTGGGTATTCAGATTTATCTCATAAAGTTTATATATTTTATTACTATCTTTTTCTTTCACTGTTTTACTTTTACCCCTTACTTACTACACCCCCCCCTTTACGACAAACACAGTTTTTGTGTTACACGTGTTCACTTGTGCTGCGCAAATTTGGTGCCTTTAAAATTATTATTATTATTATTCATAAATGGATTGTTCTGTTGTTTATCATCAATTTTGTAAGTTTGTTGTTATGTCATTTCTTCAGCTTCAACACATCAATGGAATATCTCAGATTTTGGTTGGAACTTCATTCCCACATAAGAAATGTGCCAGAAAAACTCTCCTTTTGAGACCACAAGCTGTTCCCTCCAGAACCCAGGTACTAACTTTGATTGGTTTAATTCAATTGGTATACTAATATAAATACTTGTGAGACTGTTTATGCTTATACACAAGAATTTATATAATAAAAGTTTATGCTATAAACACTTAATTAAGTTGTTTATCCAAATTGAGTTCGATACTACAATTGCTGATATATGTTATGTTATGCTATATTGTTTTCTTTGTGACAAATCCGAATAAAGATTATGTTGTTTTGATTTTTTTTTTATAGAGAATAATGGAGAGTGTTTCAGTGAGTGGTGAAGTGGGTGGTGCTGGTGGAGCATATTCATATGAAGCTTTGAAAAGATTAGACCTACTATGGTCAAGCATTTGTTCAACTCAAGAAGGTACATGTCATTCAATGATTTCTATACTCATTAGGAAATGAGACAATTTTATATGTTTGGTAAATTATACATTAATGAGGTGTGAGCTCGGTGGTATAGGAATTTGATCTTGTAATTTCAAGAGACATAATTCAAATTACCTCTATAACAGATGTAAAATAATCATTAGTTTCACGTTAACTAACAATAATACTTGTGTGATAAATTGGTAATCTCCTTATAATATGTACATATTGCAGTTGTGCAAGAACCTCAACAAGTTGTGTCTACAATACCAAGCTTGTTTACCTCATCTGATCTTGCTGACAAGGCAGAAGGTTCATATGATGTGATAGTGTGTGGAGGGACTCTTGGAATTTTCATTGCCACATCCTTGTGTGCTAGGGGTCTTCGAGTTGCCATTGTCGAAAGGAATGTGTTGAAAGGGGTAATTTTAGCTGCATTGAGACATCAAATCCTAGCCAGAAAAAACTCAATCCAATTTTTTGGAAGGATCAATTTAGTTTTTGAGTTGTTTTTGTTGTTTTGATCATTAGAGAGAACAAGAATGGAACATATCAAGAAAAGAGCTTTTGGAACTTGTAGAAGTTGGAATCTTGGAAGAAGATGACATTGAAAGAGTCACAGCAGCAAAATTTAATCCTGTAATTCCTGAACTTCAGTTTAGTTGCAAATTTGTATATACTTCATCCCAAGTCTTATTTTGTAACCTCTTCAGGATTTATGCTACTTACTCTTCTCATTTTTATTTTGAAATTATTTTCAACTAACTTTGTTTAGATCATTTCATGAACTATGCAGAATAGATGTGGATTTGAAAGGAAAGGAGATATTTGGGTCAGCGACATTCTTAATCTCGGTGTTTCGTAAGTCTTTTTCCCATAAACTAATTTAATATACACCAGTAAAGTATTAGAAATAATTGTTGTCTTCTATTTCAGTTATAAATCAATAATTTTATGTATGTTTTTTATTTTGTTAATGACTAAGAAAAACTATTCCTGCATAAATGCTTGGTTTCTCTGCCATTGCAGTCCTGTCAGGCTTATAGAGATTGTAAAGAAACGTTTTATCTCGCTTGGTGGAGTCTTTTTCGAGGGTTTCAGCGTCTCCTCCATAAATGTATATGAGGATGCTGCAGTGAGTTTACCTTAACTTGTAGAACTAGTTTTATATTTTTGACTGAAACTTGTAGCACTAGTTATCAGTGAAATTGTGTTATTTTATAAAATCACACCACTTTGAATTATCATAATTGGATAAGCAGCAAAAGGATTGCATAAAGTTGCATGTTATGTCAAGCATGCAAAGATAGAATGTATGAACTTAGCATTGAAATGGAAATTGAATTTACCATTAATGAACTTAGCATTGAAATGGAAATTGAATTTACCATCAAGTGACAGAATAACGTTAATGTTTATTTCATTTGATGATAAAGATAGATGAATACATGTATTATTTTACTTTTCAGGTTCTGAAACTTTCTGGGGACAAAATCTTGTCGTCTCGTCTTATAATCGATGCCATGGGGAACTTTTCCCCTATTGTAAAACAGGTCATGGACAAAATCTTGTAGTCTATATTTTTCATCGCGTTTCTTGTTTATGTCTGTGAGAATGCTTGCATAGCATGTGAACTATCTTTGTTAAAGTACTATCTATGCTAATTTGAATTAATATTTAATGAACGATTACTGAATAATAAAAACCTCATATTCTATGATTTTACAGATAAGACGCGGGAGGAAGCCTGATGGTGTTTGTCTTGTCGTCGGAACCTGCGGTCGTGGCTTCAAAAATAATTCCATTAGTGATGTGATATTCAGCAGTTCAACAGTAAAGAAAGTTGGAGGCTCAAAAGCACAATATTTTTGGGAGGTAGCTTTTTACTATATCAATTGAAATATGATATCGTCAATTTTTTATTTATAAGAATTTTCGCTTATATATTCGCAGGCATTTCCAGCAGGATCGGGTCCTCTTGATCGTACTACTTATATGTTCACTTATGTAGAGCCTCAGCCAGGATCACCAAAATTGGAAGAGTTGTTGGAAGAATACTGGAATCTGATGCCAGAATATCAGGCTAGTTTTCTTTATTTTGTTATGAATTATGACGCCTCTTGCTGTTTTCCTGTAATAACCTTTTTTTCTATGACAAAGCTATCTACAATATGGAAGTTTTTTTATTTTTTTATTTTCAAATTTCTATTCTTCACAAACCAAACAAGAATCTCAGCAATGGCTATTATCAAATATGAAGTCATAAAATTGTTGTTGCATATACACTTATGCTAACAGTTATGTGTACTGCATTGATTATGCTAATAATCCATAAAAAGGAGTTTTGTTGACAAAAGCTAATCCATAAAGTTAGGACCTTACATTCTTCAAGAGTTTGGCCTGATGTGTTGTTTTATTCTCCTGTGTTCACTTCTGCTGCTCTCTGCTTGATGGTGTGCATTTGCAATTTTTATATGATAGGGTGTTTCACTTGACAATTTAGAGATACTGAGAGTTATTTACGGCATCTTTCCTACGTATCGTGAGAGGTACTAATATGCATGAGACCATGTTCTTGCAAATATTCATTGAGTAGGAGCATTTGAAGTTTTTAATTCTATTATTTAAAACATATCAATCCTTCGATGCCTTTGGATTGAATTTTATGATTCAAGGTTCCTGCAAGAATTTACACCATGCAATGTTTATAGTTATGATACTTAGCTTACTGTTAGGATTCTGTTACATTTTGTCATGATTTTTAAGCTTGCCTTTGGTATGAATATGAATATATCTTTATAACCAACATGGTGTGATCCAAGTTGTAGATTCTTCGGTCCCTTAACATTTAGTCAAGGGTTCAATCGCTAACGGGTGCGTATGGAAAAATATATATTTGGAAAGGTCAACCCCTTAAAATAGAGCTCAGTTTCTTTGAGAGATTAACGTTTGCAATTATGCGGAGAAGATACCTTGGTTTGCCAACAAAAGAAACTCATAATACAATTTTCACATTCAAATATAAATTTCTCTCTTTCTTTCGATTCTCAATATGGTAGGTAACTTGTTGTTGAAGCTATGAAGTTAGTTTAACCTAAATAACATTATATGTTCCATTTCCCTGTATTAATCATCTACTTCCTAAATTTTATTTATTTCATATCTTCTTATTATAATGCTATTATTATTTCTTTTATGATATGGCTCCGTTTGATGATATGGAGCACTTGACAGCCCGCTACCAGCTGCCTTTAGTAGAGTTTTGCAGGTAAATTACGTTTTACGCTTCAGAAACTCTGTGAAACTAAGTCATCTAAGATCTATAATATTAAAGCAATGAAGCTTTATTTTGTAGTTTGGTGACGCCAGCGGCATACAGTCACCTGTATCATTTGGTGGTTTTGGGAGCTTGACTAGGCATCTTGGGAGACTTTCAGCTGGTATGCCTTTTTGTGAACTACAAACTTCTAGAGTAATGTTCTTGAACTAGTTGAAGAAGATTTGTTGCATTGTTGTTGGACATGATTCACTTGTTTTTAGTATCTGTCATTGTAAAAATATAGATCGTTAGGGTCCGTTTACTTTCTAAACATTTTCAATTTCAATTTTTACTTTGTATGTATGTTGGTGGCTGGAATGGCATTTGATTATTGATTTTTCTTTTTCAATGTAATAGATAAAAGATGGAAACTAACTAGAGAGAATGCATTTTCAAAAATACTGAAAAGTGAAAACAATATTGACTTTTGACATTTTTCAGAGTATATTTTTAAAATGCGTTTTCAAAAACTTCTATAATGTCTTCTCTAATGATTATTTTATCGGTGGAAATGAAAACAAGAAACAACTGGAAAAAAAATAGTCCCTTAGTTTTTTCTTTAGCTTATAGACGAAAACTATTTCAAAAGTTATTGTAACCAGAACTACCATCAAACTGATGAAGGGAAGATACAATGGAAATTGAATTTGAGATAATCTAATTCCCTCTTCACTTTTCTTTAATGAAGGAATACATGAAGCAATCAATGGTGATTATCTCGACTCATACAACTTGTCTCTGCTGAATCCATACATGGTGCTTTTCTTCTTCTTTAAAAGGTTTGACTAATTCATCAACTTTACACGAAACCAAACACCTAACCAATATTTTTGTTTAATGCAGCCCAACTTGAGTGCTTCATGGTTGTTCCAAAGAGCAATGTCAGCGAAGCAACATTCCGATGTTCCTGAAGATTTTATCAATGAACTTCTTTATGCCAATTTTAGTTGTATGCAGGTAGTCAATCTCACTCATCACTTGATGTAGTTGCATCTATGTCATATTTCGCACAATTTTGTTAAAATTGCGGAGCTATAGCGTATTGGAATTTGAACAAATCTCCATTATTCTGCGATACGCTATTTAGTACAAAATGTTGTCAAATAGCAACGCTATAGCATAATTGAGTAATAGAATTTGAAGGAGCAACTATTTTCCGCGATCTAAAATTGACAACACTGATTTTGCATTTGCAGAGGCTTGGGGATCCAGTGCTACGACCATTTCTGCAGGTTGATTTCTTAGTCCCTTCGGGATATATTTTTGTGTGTATTAGATATACTTTCTTTATGATTCCTTTTAATGAGGATCAAAATAGTATTTTAACACTGAAATAATGACTATCTTATGAAATATTCAAATATTTATTGCAGGATGTTGTACAGTTTGGGGCACTTTCCAAGACACTAGGCTTGGTTATGTTAACTAGGCCTCAAATACTCCCTTCCATATTCAAACAGGTGATTCATGAACTTAGTTATTACTATATAGTTTAACAACTATGCACAATTATGCTTCACAGTTCATAGTTGCTCAAAAAAAATCTTGTGGCCAAAGTTTTAAAATTTTGCAACTTGTTCATCTCTTGCCTTGAATAGTAACCATCACCATGTATCTAGAATATAGTAATAAATTTATACATTTTAATTAAGCAGAGATAATCATTTAAAATATACAAGTACAATCATCAAAATAAATTGTAACTACATCATATACAGTTTACAAGTTATCTTTTGATCTATCATAATTACAAAATAATTCAGTTCTTAAACACAACACAGAAATAAAACTACATCCTTCATTTCTTATTCCAGCTTTAGCCCCTTTTATCTGCTATAATACATAGAAATAGGGGTTGAGATAATAATCTCAGTTAATTCTATAAAAAGGGAAGGGACAGTTCTAAAAATTATTTTCCTTAGATGCAACATAAATCATGAAATGAATATGAATTTCATGCTTAAAAATCTTTAACCTTTACTTTTCTTTAAAACATGTAAAATGTCATAATCCTCTTTTTCCTTAAAGTATGGAAAATATACATGTTCTCTTTATTTTCCTTAAAATATGGAAAAACCTCAGTTCCTTTTTCTTTTTTTAAACTATAGAAAAGCTTCATGATCCTTTCTTTTCCTTAGAGTATGGAAAAGCTCCTCTAATTCTCCTAATGTGGGTCATCAAGATAATTGGAGTCTCTTGTAAAGGAGGTCTGGCCATGACCCCAATTGACCTCCCAATTGTTTTACCTTTACACATTGTTTCATGCTTGAAACAAAGCTTAAATGTTCCACCGTATTTCTTTAGATCATGCATGTCATAGTCTTATTTATGAAATGTAACATATTTTCTTACATCATGTATGCAATGCATATCTCAACATCAATTGAATAGATATCGTTAATTTCATTCAACATTACAAATTCTGAATTCAGAGTATAATGCTACGGTTTGCATTAGTCATCAGAACCTATTCAAATTCGAGGTAGCATAGTCAGAGATATACTCATACCAGAGGCACGAAGTCAGGGGTATACTTGGATCAGAGACAGAATCAGAGGAAGCATGATCAGAGGCAGAATTAGAGGAAACATGATCGGAGACAGACACAGAGGCAGCATGATCAGAGGCAGAATTAGAGGAAACATGATCGGAGACAGCATGATCGGAGGCAGTCTCAGATCAGAGGCAGTATGATCAAAGGCAGCATTATTCGAGGCAGAATCAGAGGAAACATGATCAGAGGCAGAACTGATCAGCAACAAAAAACGCATCAAGGAGTAAAAACTGATCAGCAACAGACACACATCAGAGAGTAAAAACTGACTAGAAGCAAAAACGCATCAGAGTGTTTAGGAAATACGTTAACACAAAGGACGTATCAATTAGCCAACTAACAATCTATCCTCATTCCTTCAATCATTAACACACCATAATCATTCACACAACATATGCAGAATGAATGGATTTAGAAAAACTAAATGCATATTTCAAACATTTTCTCCGTGCCAAACTCACAGTTTTGGCGTCACTCTCAATTTTTTAAGAATCCCATCATTTCAAACCCAGAAATCAATTTGAATCAGTAAATTAAAACCAGAAACGAACCCATAACTGACATGCAAAATGTGAAATCAATTCTAGAAAAGAAGTCACAGTTTGCCAAGAAGAAATCCCTTTCAATTGAGCTGGGTTGTGGAATTTGTCTGCTTTCTCAGCTCTCAACATTTCTGCCTCTGCTGTTCTAGTTCGAATTCTGAAATTCCTCAAATATGCTCTCTATCTTCTTTGGTGTTGTTTTGGATGTTTAATTGGTTGAGTGAAAGAAAGGGACATGCAAGGGGTTGGATTGTAGCGAGAGGACTTCAAAGAGTTGTTGTCTTTGAAGGATTTTGGAAAGTAGAGGAAAATTGATGAATGAGGGGGACGGTGAACAGTAACCGATGTTGATGTTTTTTTTTTTTTCAAAATGTTGAGTGTGTAACCGGAAAAATGAAAGAAAATAAGGTGGAAGATGAGTTAGTATCCGTGAGAGTGAGAGAGTGAAGGAGAATGAGAGAAATAAAGGTGGCATGTCCTCACTTTGCCACTTGGACTTATTAATACTACCATTTTCTTATTCTATCCTTGATCTTAAATTAATATTGCTTAAACCACACCATTAAAAATCAATAAAATTCTAATTAGGACTTTAATCTTATAAATATTTCTGAGGTAGTGAGAGGGCTGTTACACTTTGTAGCGCCTTTAATAAAATATGCTGCCTAATTAATTAGTGATTAGTGAAGCAACCTTTTTCAATATAAGAGATTAAGAAGTTGATCTTGATCCAGGTTGGTGTTCCTGTACTACTTGATTGGTCCAGACATTTTCTGATGCTTGGTTACTACACCTTTCTCGCAACCTTTGCTGATCCTATTGTCAGGTAATAGTCTTTTCATTTCAAAGTTCTGTTTGAGTCATTTACTTTTCTGTATATTATTTATTTTAGAACAGTGCATGTAAAGTCCAATAATATTATATCTCTTATGCTCTCACATGTTGCATTCATTGAAAGGCCATTTTTAAATACACTACCATCCAAGACGAGTTTTCGGTGGAAACGACATCTCGAGGCTTGGAAATATGGAGCTGGTCTTGATTACAAGCTATAGGAACTACTTTTACACATGATTTATATTCAGATCAACATAGAAAATAGGGAGAGGTGGAATTATTGGTTGTTATGGCATTGGTTGGTACCTTTTCTTGCTCAAGATTTATGCTTCATTTCATTTGTTCATGTAAGGGGAAACGCCTATGTTTTTCATTCACAAAACTGGAACTTGAAACCTTGCTTATCTGGAACCAAATCCATACATGTACCAACATGCATTGGTTTTATCGACAAGAATCAAGTCTCATTCGTAGTCTATGTGAGACTAATCACCCACACTTGAACGACAACACTTTCATCCATAAATTGAATCATGACTCTGATACCACTAATTGGATAATCTAGTGGAGCACTGTGTAATGATGAATTAGCCCTATATTAGATAGTGACTCATTTCAACAAGAGCATTATTTCACTGTCTTGTTTCTATTGATAGACCCAAGATAGCATCCCTATTATTATGTAGGACAAATGAATTTCATTTAAATTACTCACAATCCTCTGTATAGTTTAGAAAATTGATAAAAAGAAGTATTACGAAATAATAAGCTAAGAAAATAAGAGAAAGTAGAAGAAATAATAGAAATTCTCATAGAGAGAGCATCTATTTCAAGTGAAACTCTTGTCCATATTTCATGCTTTGAAATACAACATATGAAAAGATATACTTGTCTAATAGTAGTATTTCGAAGGATATAGTGATATAAAAAAGATATTCAACATGATGATAATTAAACACATTGTTCTTAGTGAAATACTATTTTTTCAATGCTTGAAGATTAAATGTATGAGTTTTACATAATACGTTTGCAAGTTAATACCAAGACCATGTTTGAAAAATTACTTGAAAGTAACATGAAAACAATTGATCATTGATTTTTATTACAAACATTAATACTTCATTCCTCAAATAGAGAAGTTCAAATTACAAATAAATGTACATCTCAATAAACTTTAAAAGAACCACATCCAACTAATTAATTACATTTGCATTGTTGAGTTTAAACAAAAATAATTTTTTAGTTTAGAAAATTTAAAGATTATTTTGTAGATTTGTTTGAAAATGATCTTTTGATTTTCATTTGTTTGCTATCATAAAAATGATTTTTAATTTGTTTGTATACAATTTTATAAAGTGATTTTTTAAACTACAATATACACCACAATATCTATATTAATTAGAATATCTATTAACATATATGTTATGTCAAGTTTAGTCAAAATTCATCACAATCCAATTAATATATATCAAACCACACTTATAGACTTATATAATTTGGTTTTCACAATTTTATTACCGTTAATAATTATTTTTTCTCAAATTTTTTTAATTTTCTTATAAATTTCAACTAGTTACTTTCAATCAAATTCACATGTAAAAATTTCTTCAAAATTATATGTGAAACTATACTATACTCATCTAACCAAATATAATGTAAAGATAAAAAGAAGATGGTGAAATATTAATGAAATTACAGAATAATTTTATCATCTAACCAAATATAATGTGAAAATAAAGAGAAGATGGTGAAATATTAATGGAATTACATAATAATTCTAGAATTTGAGTATTCTAGACATAAAAGTATAAATATAAAATTTTAGATAACATATAGGAATGGTTTGCACAATAGTTAATGTATTTTGTATCAATTTTATTTAATAAACTATAACTCAAATAAAAGTAAAATTGTTCAGAATTTTGAGGTGCGTGAAACTAATATAGGAAAAAAAAACTTAGCAAAAATTGATAGAGAGCAATCTTGAATTTTTCAAAAAATATAAGACAATTATATCGTTTTCTCTCGTTAATGAGTTAAATTCCGTGTTTTTAAATTTGTGGCATCTTTCTCTCTCATCGAACCTCGAATATGAGAAACTCTTACCTTTAGCTTCTCAGTTTTAACCAAAAAATAATTTTTTTTTAAAAAGTTTAAAACAAACACGTTCAAATAATAAAAAATAATTTTTATTTAAAAAAATAATTTTTTCATTTAAAAATATGAAACAACCATATCCTATATCCCAATAGCATTCCAAATACTGCTGCATGTTGATTGTGGTAGTTACGTTCGTTATTTCCGCATGAGTTAGACATTGGCAATCCACATAACATTTTCTTCATATGAATCATTACTACAAATGTATAAAACTGTTTAGATGTCGGTATGAATCCCTCAAGCTGATTTGGTGAAAGGTTCAAGACAGACAAGAAATTCAAATTTGTCAAAACAACAAGAATCTCACCCCTTGGTTGGTTCTAACAATTTAGGAAAACTATTTATATTATTGAAGAAAAATAATAAAAACTCCAATTCAGGTAAGATGTAGTCAACATTGTCATCAGCGTTAACGAAAGAGAGCTGGTAACTAAGATTAAGATTAAGACATTAAGATTAAGCTGGTAACTAACTAATTGACCTTGTGAGCTGTTGTCATTAGGATACAACCTCGACAACGAACGCATAGAAAAAATGTAGTATTTCAACATTTAACATGTTGTAAGAGATGTCTAGAAAATTTAATTTTGAATATTTGGTTGTTTCGGTTGGAATCGGACCTATTAATTAATTTATAAGTAAAATTTTATTTAATTTAACTTGCCAAATACATTTGGGATGTGACTGCTAAAGTTATTATTTTGAAGGTACAAGGAAGTGAGATTGGTGAGATTTGAAAGTAACGATGAGATATCACCAGTAAGGTTGTTATGTGAGAGGTCCAAGTATGTGAGTTGAGTGAGATTCATCTTTGAGGAATTAATCCAACAAATTTGCACCCTTCAAGCTTTAATTGGTTAAGAGACTTCAAATGACCTATGGAATTTGGAATTTCTTCTAAGAAATAAATGTTAGAGAGATCCAAATTTCTTAGAGGAGTGCTACAGTTGGACTTAGGAAGTTGGCCATTAAGATCCACATTATATGATAAATCTAGTTCTTGAAGATTAATTGAAGATTAAGTAAAGAAAGGATGTCACTTGACAAATTTCCTTGCAATCAAGTGGATCTTAAACTAAGAGAGACCAAAGAGGATGATTCATTAGCAGGGACAAAGAGCTTCCCCTAATTGAAAACATGTCAATGTTATTCAAATGAAGCTCCCCTAAATTAGTTGCATTAAGAATGAATTCTTCCACCTGAATGGATCAAAACTCATTTCCAAAGATATTAACTCACTATTGAGATCAAGTGATATTAATTTTGACAAGTGAGAGATTGTGGAGGGAATATTACCATTGATTGCAGAGTGTGATAGATTTAGACGTGTAAGATTTTTGAGATCGCCAATTGCATAGATTAAAGACAATGAAATAATTAAAAGCTAAGTTGAGTTGTTGAAGGTGTTTAAGTTGAAAGATGGTGCTATTGGGATGTAATTCACTTGTTAGAACGCTATTTGAAATGGTGTCGCATGTGACTCCATCCCACCTAAAACAATATATTTCATTTTTTTACGATTCTATTTTGGAAGAATAATCAGAACAGGGAGGTCTACTTTCAGATTGAGTTAAAGAGTTCTTGAATTGTAGCAAGGCATAGCTATCATGATTGTTGCACAATGAGTGAATGTAAGAAGAGATAGTAACAAGATCAACATTAGGTAGTAACAATCTGGATGGTAACATTAGGTAATACCATGAATCAATATGGCAGAACTTCACAAGTTTTATCGAGGGACCAATGTGAAATATACCATATATAAGATCTTTTCAATAACCTTGAATGTATCTAATGTTGGCCTAGTAGTTCAATTCCAAGTGAAACAGTCTTTGTCAAATAAATTACCATAATTTAGAATAAAAATAACAAAAAACACTCTCACAAAGACTCGAACTAAAGGCATATGGGTTACCAAGAGCTCCATGACCACTGCACCACTTCTCAATAAGTATAATTTTCCGAAACATTCAATACATAAATATTATTGTGTGCATACCTATTTTTATAGAATAAGAAAATTTTACAGTGACCATAAACTATAAGTCCTTATCACAAGAAAGATGGAACAAGCTAGATACTGTGAATGTCACAAATAGCATTAATAAATAGAAAAGTAAGTAACACCATTTAGTCACAAATTGAGACTATGGTTTCAAATACAATAACTTTACACACAAATTGGCACATATGAGTTAACAAATACATAGGCATTAAATATATTTATCTCACATTGGCAAGTACAATCTTATTGTAACAAATTGTGGTTTTCAAACCCTTACAGTATGTTTAGTCTGCTTGAAAGAACAAAGGAATTTTTTTAGTTAACCAAAACATCAATTCCATCATTTACTACATATAGTTCTTTAAAATGATCCTTTATGAATCTTTGTTGTTTCTCTCATTTTACCTTCTTTTCCTATTCGGTATTAGGATATTTACAAGATAAAAGTGAAACACTATCTTTTGCGTGAAATTCTACAAGAATTAAGAATGTAGCCTCACCTCAAACAGAAATACCTGAGTGGTTAGTTCACCACGCAACATTACATGCGGCTACAAACGGAAGTATTTGAGTTTATAAAATGAGTGAGTGACGCTAGTCCAAAACTCCAATGGATCATGAACAGACACAAAAACGGCATAATCGCACATTCTATTTTGAATCGTCGTAAAGAGATTTTTAATTTCATATATGAGACGCAACATCGGAAAAAGATGATTACTTAAAATACATATATGAGTCCAATTTTCTACATCTGGTAGTAAAATTTGATCATCTATCATATTGTGATCATAAATCAAATGTGGTTATTGAGATGCATAAAGAACTTTAATCATTAATGTAATCAATTTATCCCTATAGACAAAATAATGGATAAATATGATTACCTTTAACCATTAAAATTCTTTACGTATTTAAATAGCTGCATTTGATTTATGACCATGTAAATGATATATGATCAAATTTTGCTACCAATTCTAACAAATTGTTTCCGTATACGTCTTTGGAGGTAATTATCTTTCGTAGATCTTGTATATCATCTCATATATGAGATGATATATCTCTTTTCGACAATTCAAAATAACATATGCAATTACATTCAATGTTATCTGTTCATACCTCAGGACTTTTTGGTTAGCATCACTCATGAATTTATAATCTCAACACTTTTCTTTGTAGCCATCAGTAACATAGCACGGCGAACTGACCATTGAAGTATCTCTGCTTCGAGAGACATCCTTAAATTTGACATACAAAATAAAATAATGTTTCACTTTTATCTTGTATATTTTCTTAATACCTAATAGGAAACAGAAACAGAGGACCATATAAGATCTTGTATTACTTTCATTATCCATCAAACTTTAACATCTACAGCTACAACAACAAGCAGAGACACACTATTATTAATACAAATTAAAAAGGTAAAACAAAAAAAGCTTGAAAATCTCAATCTGATTATTTAGCCCCCAAAATTTTAGATAAATCCTTTACAATAGCGTTCTGCTTGACATCTTCCCTTTCTAAATGCCACTTTCTTGACATATTCTCAGCCTATAAATCAATGTTTCGGCTATTCAGACTTCAGTTATGCCTGTCAATTGAAATATTCAAAAGTATAAATAAATGCAAATTAAAACTTACCCATATTTTCATGGGAACAAATTGCTTTTTGATGTTTTCAAGTTGTGGCTCAACAGTATCCTTTCCTTTAGTTTTGAGGTCACTCATCTGTTAAAAAAACATAAAAGTTTAAGATAAAGAAGCCAATAAACTGGACTTTGCAATTTATATGGCTAGATATAAATAATAAATCTATTGATACAACTGAAAAACCGTAAAAAAGTAAGGGACCGTTTACTTTGTGAAAATATTTTCTGTTTTCATTTCTTAAAATTTGTGTTAATTTTTCTCGTTAATAAGGATGTTATAGACTTTTGAAGTAACAATTGTTTACAATTTCTAGAAACAATGAAAATGTAAAAAACTTGTTTACATTATTTCCAAAAATGCATCTTCATTAAATAGCATTTCATCTTAGCTCTATGACAATGGTTTATTTTAATAGCATCTCATCAAGGTAAAATAAACACACATTTTAAGAAATGAAAATAAGAAATGTTTTCACAAAGTAAACGGCCCCTAAGAAGAAACAATACTATTGTTTATAGGAATAGTTTTATAGTCCAAAATAGTTCATTCAACATGATGAGTAGTCACTGAAGAATGATGACTGAAAATGGAAAAATTGCAAGATAAGCATTCAAGTGGATTAACTAATCTTAATTTATTTTTCGAAAAAAATGCACATACATCTGATAGAGAGAGATAAACTGGATAATAAATAGAATTCTAGGTCAACATATATCTCAAATCACTTACATTATGCAGCTCTAACTTGGAGGCCACCATACCTATTACCATTGCAACACCACCGAACACAACTGCAGTGGCAATAGCAAATGCCTTTCCAACTATAAAATTGAAAACGAAATACTTGCATTAGAATACATCATTATTGGCATAATAAACACAACAAAATCAGAATACATCATAAACCATTATCTGATGAAGGTAAAGAGCTCCCTGAATTTGAAGCAGAAGCCATTCGAATAGAAAACAGTGGGGTCATTCCATGGTTTAAATATCTCATAATGGCAGGACATCATTGTATGTGCTTTCATACCTATAGACTATAGTGTGTATAAACTAATGTACTACACAAAGATTTACATATGAAAAGTGCAATGTGTGGCTCTAAGAAGATTATTCAACCAAGGTCCGAACTCTGATACTCCTGATTCATTCAACTTTCACTAACCATTTGTACTCAATCACTTGTTTCGGTCAATTTTATATTTTCAAAAATTTGATTAATAAAATTATCATGCTTTAAAAACTACAAACAACTTCATTAGCCATTCAATCAGAGCTTACATTAAGTCCTACCTGTTCCCTATTCAATCATATATACAGTTTATAGATAACCACTTACTAGTAAGAGATTATTGAATAAGTGTTTAACTTAAGTACTAAACAGTTTTCTCAAACACCCTCTTTACAACTTGTTTTTATTGAGAATTGCTTAAAGCATCTACCTCTTACACTTAGCAGAAATGAGCAAATGAGAGCATTCATCACAATCAAATTAATATAAGAAGAATGAAACATACCATTTGCAAGTCCTTCAGATGCTGCTTTTAACTTCTCCGGATTAATATGGATGGCATACCGATCTTGACGCAATTCATTAGCTGTTGAGGCTGAAACCCCATGTTTTGCTTCAGGCAATTCCCACCTGAAACCAAAACATCATCTTCAAAACATGAAACACAACTGAACATTAAAAACATCAAATACAATTTATGGCTTTCCACAAACAAACAAACAGAATTATCATGAGTTTCCAAACTACAAACAACTTCCCTTCCCTCTCCACACCCAATTTACAAGGAAAATAAAATAAAAAAACCCGAATTCAAATTTGAATGAAGAACCTTATGCAAACAAAATTATATTAACTAAGGACTCGTTTATTTTGAAGAAAAACAGACTAATTTTATTTTTTATTTTCACATTTAATTACAAAAGTGTCACTTGTTTCATGGAGTTTGACCTTGGTAATCCGGAGTTTGTCGAAAAGGTAAGTATAGTCTTATCAAGATTGTTCGAGCTTCGAACTTCAACACTCTTGATTCATTCAACTTTCACTAATCACTTGAACCACCAACCACTTGTTTCAGTCAATTTTGGGTCCCTCTATTACAGATTATAAATAAATAAAAGTGATTTTGATACTCAATAATTTATATTATTTTTTAATTTTAAAGAAAAGCAAAAACTATGTTGTAAGCAATTATGAAAAATGATATTTTTAATAAGCTACTAAACAGCTTTTCATTTTAAGAAGTTTTTAGATTTTTTTAAGATTATCATTTTTTCAAAAAAGTATAACAATCTTATAACAAACTACAAACAGGTGACAAGTTTCAAAAGTGATTACACTTTTCTGAAATTAGCGGCAACAAACGGACTCTTCATATTTTCAAAAACATGATTAATAAATTATCATGGTTTAAAAACTACAAACAACTTCGTTGCTAAAATAAACCAATAAAAGCTTATGATAAAACCCCCAATTTACAAATTAAATCAACAAACCAGAAGCAAATTTTAAAAGAAACCCTTATGATTAATCAATTGAGAAAGATGAAGGAAGGAACCTTTTGGGGCCAAAGGTAACTTGGGGAAGAGAAACATAAGCACGTAGAGGATTGAGAGCATCAGGAGATACAGAAGATTGAATTTTGGGATCAGAATGAAGGACCCATTTGGATGCAAAGAACGATGATGACGTGGCACTCTCCGTTTCGTCTCTGAATAGTTTGGAAGGAAGTGAGTGTCTTAGAATTTCAGGAAGAACATCGGCGTGATCATGAACGACGTGTCGTTCATCTGGTTTGGTCTTGGAGATTGGATTGTTCTTTTGACCTAATTTTGCAACGGCTTGTTTGGATTCTTGGAGAAAATAAGCTGCTTCTTTTGCAGCTAACCTTCCTGCAAGAAAACTCATCTTCTAGATTACTAGTAGTACCTATCTAACTCTTCGTTAATTCTTCCGATCTAAAAAACCCCTTGTTTTGTGAAATATTATTTTCTTTTTAAAAAACATTAGAAATATTTACATAGTTAGGACCCAAATAAAAAAATTTATGCACTACAAAATATACACGATTTAATTATTTTAAAAATATACATTATTTAATTATTTTTATAAATATACTTAAAATAATAGCATTCAAATATATATGTTAATTTAATATCAAAAAATAAAATTTTATTCTATGATAATTTTACATAAATTAAAAATTATATTTTTATTTTATAAAAATTAAAATTAAAATTTTAAAATTATATAGAAATTAAAAATATATTTAATCTTTTTTTTTCTCTTTTTTTCATTTTTGTGCTTGTAGTTAGATATTGTCCCTAAATTGTGGCAACAACACTATGCAAACTTTTCAAGATCTGCAATTCGTATTGGGTCAATTTTTTTATAATTTAATAAATGATCAAATAAGTTTTATTTTTTATAAAATTTTGAAATTTCAACTTTAGTTCGGTAAAAAAAAATCACATGCTTTAGTCTTTGTAAAATTATTTTACAAGATATTTTCATTCTTGTTCAAACGATACATCCTTCAAATTTTAAATTTTTAAACAGTTTTTTGCAAACATGTTTAGAATATTATTAAAACTTCATTTGCACAAATTTAAAATTTTTTAACTTTAGATGAATTAAATATAAATTTTTTAACTGTCACATTTTCAAGATAAAAGTCCTTAAAATATGGACTTATAAATTAACTTTTAAACTCATTTTTTGTGGATGAACTTTTTATATTGTTGATCCTCCAATAGGGACTAAAGTTGTTTGCATAATAATTTTGTAGAGACCAAAATATAGACTAACAACAAAATTTTAAAATTTTATAGAGATAAAAAACTTATTTAATTTTATAATAAAATAAGGGTGAATGTATTTTTTTAGTTAAATATATATTTAGTCCCTAAAAAAATGTTATTCACTTTTAATCTCTATTTTAATTTTATAGAGAATTTTATTAGGGACTTAAAAAATTAATTTTCTACAAACAAAAAAAATTTAAATAGAGAATAAAAGTGAATAAAAAAATTTTAGGGACTAAAAAGTTGACAATTTTTTGTAAAGACTAAAAATAAAATTTCAAAAATTTTATAGGAACTAAAATTTATTTTACCAATTCTTTTAATTATTGAAACTGCACTTTCTTTTTATTAGGGACTCAATTTTTAAGATTAAAACATGATCTTCAAAATGTTTAAAACGATCCTGAGCAAGGTTAATATTGTTATGTGAGTGTGAGCATAAGATTGTATATATCATTCGTCTGCACACAAACAAAAATAATTATTATAAATTCTCACTAGAAAAAAAAACATGTTTAACCTTTCTACCAAGCCCTGATCCATATGAGGTTATGAGTTGGTCTTGGATTTGGAAGCTCAAACTCCTTGAAAATGTCAGTCATTTTACGTGGATTTTTATGCATGAAAAGCTATCTACAAATCAAGTTTGGTGTTCTCATAATATATCGTTAGATGCTTCTTGTTATAGACATGGTGCTTCATCAGAATCTATCCTACATTTGTTGCGTGATTGTCCGAATGGTCAATATAAAGATGATCTTCATATATGGTTCAAGATGTATGCAAACGACCAATATAATATTCTTTTCTCATTGTATGTTGGTTTATTTGGAAATCTATAAATAATTAAGTTTTCTCCGACATTAGTCATCCTATTTGATATATTCTTAGCTAAATCTATTGTCTCTATAATTCCACCAAGAAGGTTTTTTTGGTGGTCCTTCTCCTATCATTACTCCTAGGTTGGTTGTTGTCACTCACCTCCAGATAATATGATTAAAGTTAATGTTGATGGTGACTCGATTGATAACTCTGACAGGTCATGCTTTGAGGGTCTTATTAGGAAGTCCATTGGTGGATGAATCAATGGTTTTGCATTGATGTTGAGATTCATGCTATTTTTTATGAGATGCAAATCACTTGGGATCTTGGTTATAGAGACATCATTTGTGAGTCAAATTCTCAAACGACTTTGACCTTTATCAAGGATGGGGTTCTACCTACCCATCCTTATGCTCCTCTTGTTGGTAACATATGTTGTTTTATGTTGAAATATTGAAATGTTTCGATGGCTCATACTTTGCTTGAAAGAAACTCTTGTGCAAATTGGCTCGTTAAATTGAGTGTTTTGCTTTCTCATGAGCTCGTGATTATCCCTACTTGTCCATCTTCCCTATTTAGCTGATATTCGGGGAACTCAATTCCTCCGATTGTAGTTTTTTTTTTCTTTCCAGTTTGTTTCTTGTTTCTCATTAATAAAAAATTTTATCATTTTTTTAGAAAATTCTAAATTTTCACAGAAAAATCTCTTATAATATTGTAAACATTACCACTAGAAATCATTTTAAATTTTGAAAGATACACATGAGTTGATTTAATATTAAAAATTAAATTTGAAAATAAAAAAAAAAAATTATAAGAGTAAAAGTTAACGCTCACTCTTTTTCATGTAAGAAAATGAGTGTCCCATAGAACAGTGGGGATACACATGTATTTTACTCAAATTAGACACTAAGTGTTAGTATCACTCTTAAAAGGAACTCTTTGTTTGATAGATTATTTATATTACTAGTTGACTTGTGGGTTGCAGGGGATATATATTGACTTTTGATTCTTTTATAAGTAGAGTGTAATTCATATATTCTTTGAGTTTTTTTATTTATTTTTAAAGTTAATTTTAAAAACAAAATATATTCGGATAAATTTATTATTACTTTATTATATCTCAAAATGAAAATCATTTTGAAAGATTTTAACAATTTTTTAATTGAAGTGACACAATAATATATTTTAAATGATTAAATTATAAATTTTTAAATATTTTCATTGTTATATTAATATAAATTGTGCACAACACAATCCATCAATGATTGTGAATAAGGCAAAACGTGAGAAGAGATTAATGGTGTTGTATCGGAGGATGAAACGAGGTAAAATTTAAAGTACAAAAGTTAGATATAACACACAAGATTTGTAATCAAATTATGATAATATAATTATTAAAGTCAGTGAAATGAAATCAAATAAGGTGCAATTTGAGGACAAATAATACTAGTATATTTTTAAAGTTAATCATTAATGGTGATTCGATATGTGTCAAACAAGCCCATTTTAGTATTAGTGTTTTCTTGTTTGTTTGTTGGCTTCTTCCACTATACCTTGTTTATTCATTTTCCAAATATTTGAATCGCTTTGAATTGTGAACATGATTTCCTTTTAGCTTAATTAGTTTTTTTTTTCCTTATTTTTTTGGGATTTCATTTTGATTCTTTAATTAATTTTAGTTCTGTTTTAATCCCTCAACTTTACTTCTATTAACCACATTAATTATTTCTGTCAGTTTTATTCAAAAAACATTAAATTTATTAACTTTAAGTTGTATGAGTGTCACTTTAAGTGGACTGATTAAGTTGTTTGAGTCACTCATAAACCCTCACATCTCCATAACACTCATAAGCCTAATCATTCCAAAATCAAAGGCTCTTGCTTCCACATTTTCATCTAGCAACATATTGCTTGATCCATAGTGAACAATGTGTGGGATATAATTATGGTGAAGAAAAACCAATCTCCAATTGCAATCTTCCACCCTAATGACCAATTCATCTTGATCCCTACTTTCTTTGTGTCGTGCAAGACATCTTCTAGACTTCCATATTTCATGTACTCATAAACTAAGAGTCTTTCCTCTCGAACTTTGCATAAACCAGAAGAGGAACAAAGTTCTTATGCTTGATTTTCCTTATGGTTTCTATTTCAGCTGTGAATTCTTTATTCTTTTATTCACTTACGTGTATTAGTTTCTTGATGACCACAACGCTTCCATCTTTCAATTGAATTTTATACACGTCGCCGAACTGTCAAAATCAATGAGACTGTCATTGTGAAAGCCGTTGGTAGCCTTCAGAAGATCCACAAGAATGAGCTTTCATAAAGACTTAGAAAAAGAATAAGTCTGAAACCCTAATTTTGAATTTTAAATAAATGAATCATACAACTTAGTCAAAATACCAAAAGTGATACTCATACAATTCAATAAACCGACTTAGCATTTTTTGAACAAAACTGACAAAAAGAACTAATGTGGCTTATGAAAGCAAAGTTGAGGGACCAGAACAAAATGAAAATTAACTAAGAGACTAAAATAAAATAAAAAATAAAGGATAAAAAGACTAATTAAAATTTTTTTTTTGAATTTGAATGTAAAAATAAAACCATTCCAGTAGACAAGCATTTGTCTATTTCTTTGTCTTAAATTTCTGTACAAAAAATCGATATTCACACCTTTTATTCGATTTGCATTTGACATTCCATATTGAACAAGTTTCAAAAAATAGTGATTCTGCAAGTGAGTGGAAAGAAGAGGATCTTGTAGCAAGGCAGTCAATTGAAGTTTAAGGCTCTTGAATTGAAGCAATTATAGCTTGAAATTTTTTGACCCACAGAATGATTCATTGATCTGTGATGACTTGTACAGAATTGTAATTGTATTATTAAAAGCTCTTGCAATGAATAATTATGAATGCCAATTGGTCATATTTTCATTGTAGATTAGTCATGAACGCCAATTTTTGACATATTTTCATTTAATAAAATAATGAACATTCATTGTACCAAAAAGTAAATAAGTAATAACTATTCAGTCTCGTAATTAATACTTATATGGTAGCTATAGAGATACTTGATATACTCTATTAGTAATCATATCTACAAATCAATTATTAAAATAAGTGAATCTAAATTATCAAAAAATTGTTGAATGATGATATGCGTGCAAATTAAAAATTAATGGCAGTTTCTTGTACTTTTCTTCTCTAAAAAAAAAGTGATATTAATGCAAGTTATCGCATTACTTCTTTAAATTGTGATGTTTTTTTTTTATTTGTCTTTAAAATAAATGGTAAAGAAACTCACACACAACTTTAAATAATGATATTTATTTTTTATTTATAAAATAAATGATAAAGAAATTCGCACTCTACTTTAAATTGTGATGTTTGTTTAGCCATTGACATTAAATTAAAATATCAATTATCCAATAGATTATGGTACATAACTTTTCATTTATTTGTTGTCAACAACACAATTATTTCGTTCAACCATTGAATTTAGAAAGAAAAAAAAAATCAACACGCGCACACCAAAAAGGCTATAGCTGGAGGTCTATAGTGGCAATGGTGCCATGGTGGGAGTCGTTTAACCAAAATTAGTACTTGTGCACTTGTTTCACACTCTATGGACCACAAACCCCCACCTCACAGTTTCACAAACCAATACCAAATAATTCGACCCCTCTTAATTTGAGGTACATGGAAGTGAGTGTTTAATTTTGTACTTTTTTTAATGTAACTAACTACCTGGCCATTTTAGTGAACAAATTTTTAACAATTTGTATAATACAAAGATGAGTACAGCACAATGAGTTAGATTTCTTTGTCACGGTGAGTTTAAGTTTAAATTTCTTTTTAGAAGAGATAGTCCACATTTATTGTGTGACGCGTTTCAAATAAGAGTAAAGGAAATATATGAAAAATAAAATAAAATATGATTTATATTTTAAATTTATTTATTTTTTTCTTGCAACCACATCAACTATTAAATCTCACGCTGTCTAAAATAAACTAAATATTGAATATGAAAATGTGATATTAAATTCTTTCATACTCCTAAAATATTTCACTTATTATTGCTCTAAGTGCTTCTTCAACTACCCAACACAATGAGAGGTGCATGTGGATTCTATAAATATTATCGCTGCCAAAAAATATTCTTCTGTGTATTCAAGATATAGTGGAGTTATATACATGTAAATTATTTGCATGGTTGTTGTGGGAAGTAATGTGTATTTAACACAGTGCATTCAAGTTTGGGGCCTATGATAGCAGAGGAGGTATAATGAGTGAACTGTTTGATGATTCATGAGTTAATTCGTGCTAATATTTTCAACAATTAGGTCCCCTCCACTCATATTCTTCCTCCCCAAAACAAAAATTAATTATTTTTGTGTAGAATTTGAATACTAAACCCAAAACCAAATTTTGTGAATATGAAAAGGGGATTTTTTTTTACAAATATGCAATTTTTTTTTTGCCCAACATAAATTGAAAAACTAGATTAAAGTCTTGGATAAGGTTGTGGAATTTACATATATGCAATTGTGGCTACCAAATATTGAAAAATGAAAATTCATAGTATAGTCAACAACAAGAAATAGCTAGCTAGAACCTCCAAAGTGATTTGACGTGCACAAAATTGTGAATTATAGTGACCCTTTTTAGGAATTGAGTCATGGAAATAAGTAAATTGATGGCATGAAGCATAAATTTACAATCTTGATTTTTTTTTTTTTTGATTCAGTTGCAATGAAACAAGAAACATTTGTTAAGGCAAAGAAATTAAATGTATAAAATTAGACACACAACTACACAAACTCTAATTCATATATTCTTTCATATTTTCAAAAATTAAAAATCCTATTTAATTACCTTCTGTACAAGACTCTTTAGTGTCTACAAGTCTAACTAAACAATCACTATTTTCTAATAAATTAATATCACAAACAAATTAATTCAACCTAAACTCTGCTACCATATATATCATAAATAGTTATGTAATATTTCTAGTATATAATAAACAAATAAATAACTAAAAGAAACCATATATTATATATGTGACTATACTATCTGAACAATGGATTTTGCCACCAAAAAACCTGTTGAGAAATCAAACTATCTCTTGTTGTGTAAAGGGTTGGATCCTGTAGGCACTTTTCGTTTCGCAGATTTGAATTCTCTACCGTTGCTTCTTATAGGAGAATTAACAAATGGAATATGAAAATTTTGATGATTTGAAGTTGAAGGACTTGAGAATTTGATCCGAATAGCATGAACTCTTGGTGTGAGGAAAAGAAGAGAAAGAAGGAGAAAGAAATGGAAGTGTTTCATATTTCAAAGTATAATAATAAGAAGAAAAATAAAAACAAATGGATGGAAATGTGAAATTTGGTGCAAAGTAGTGTTATTATATGTTGTGTATTTATATGGACATGGTTAGGTATCAACATGTGCATACTAAATGTGGTGATATATATGAAACACTTGTCAAGTCTTTGTGTGAATTTGGTGTGGTGGGTCTTATGGTCTCATTGGCGTTTGATATTGATCAAATGGTCAAAATGATAGCTGGATGTCAATGGTGTGAGTAGGGACTAGCATGGGATCAATGGTGGTGGGGTGGCAATATTAAATGGTAGATAGTGACAAAGAAATTAAACTCATTCATACTTTCATAGGTGTTGCATACTCATCCCAAATAATTTATATTGGAATGAAATATTTTAAATATAAACAAAAATTTAAACTTTTTAGTCTGTTTAATGCTACTATTATTAAAATATTTAATTTAATTTTTGTTTTCAATTAATCAACTTATACGATTAATTATACATACTTTTGTAAATAAAAGTATAGGATTAATTGTCATTGGATATGATACAATATGATATATTATCTATCTCTAATTATATGAGTATTTTTTGAAAAAAATATTATCTCTAAATATAAACTTTTTTAAATTAGTAGATATATTTGTCTCTTTTAAATTATTAGATATATTATTTATTTTCAAATATACCGATTATTAATTATATTAATTTATTTTGAAAGCTGAAAAGTTAAAATCGAAGACACTCTAGTATCAATGTTTGTATGTGAATGCTTGAAAGCAAAGAGAAGGGACTTGTTAATGCTTGATTTTGCAAAGACTTTGAACTTTATGGGAGGACTATTATGCCCCTTTCGATCTAATAAATGGAGTCAAAACATGGGAAACGTGTTAGGGGCTTTTTGGTCATGAAAAGTCAAACATCGCCGACACACTCAATTGGCCTTGTAGAAATAGTAAACAATGAGGGACATGCTGTATTTAATTAGTACTACTACGACTATATAATAATATATTAAATATAATTAATTAACACAATAAACATTTGGAAAGGGACAAAAGTCGTACTATTAAGGTTAATACACATACGCACCCCCATAAGTTAGGTTAAGTAGATCCTAATTTGATGGGTCTAAGCCAAGACTTGGATTTTATTGATTGGTCAATTTTCACGGATTTTATTTCTTCTATTCAATGAAAGCTTTGTGTTGTGTACCCCTTTAATTAGGTACATTTTTTAATCAGACTTTCATATACTATCATCACCAAAGTTATTTTTTAAGACTTTAGTAATAATGTATAATGTAAACAAATATTTTGTAAATGTCCAAGTCCAACTTTGATGTTATTATTATATTTTAAAAAGTGATATTACAATGTGACCAAATAATAAAATATGAGTATGAATTATTATTGTATATATGTAGTTTAGATTATGGTTGTGGTAACTATTTAATTTTCTCAAATAAACAAATTTTGTACAAAAAAAATAATAAAATGAATTTGTCTTGAGTCACTATTAATTAAACTTTACATGAAATAAAAAGAAATGTCAAACATTCAGAATCTTCGAAAAGTTAATGCATTAATGTTGTAATTTTTTCTTACCCAATTGAATAATTTATTTTAGGACTGGTTATTAAGCTATCATCACACCAATGGAAATTGGCAAGCTCTTATTTTTCAAGATCCAAGATCTTCTTTTTTTGTGAGAGGTCAAGATCCAAGATAGATTATGGTCTCGTAATGTGAATAGTCATGTGTAAAATCATTGAGAGTATCGCACATTAATTAAAATAATAATATTAAGACCCATATAATAAGCAATTTTAAAGAGAGGAGGGCACATAGAGTCAATGACAAATCTAGTGGATGATATATTTTCTTGCACTTTACTAAAAAAAAATATTTTTTTGCACGGATGAGAACTAATTGGAAAGGCCAAAAGATTTCAATGCAACAATGCAAAAGATTTGTGAAAACTCATTTTATTTTTTTAGCTTTTGATACAATGCAACAATTAAAATATAACTAACTAATTAATATATCCAATACCTTGTTATAGTTGAAGCTGTTAGGTGAGCATTAATTCATGTTTAATGTTTGATTTAAGACTAGTCAATAGGCAATAATTCTAAAAGAAAAAATCAAGTGGTAGAAAATTCCTATAAGCTTAGAGAGAAAGGGATTGATTTGAAGAATAGAGATGGAAAATTCCTTGGCGGAAAGTTACTTTTTGGATCATCTAACAACTAAGGAACAAAATGGTGGCAACCTCTCTTTCTCTTTTATTAGGCATAAATTGTTTTGTTATCTTAGCCCTAACAATAATTGAGTTACTATAGACTAATCCTTTACAACCTGACAAATTATAATTCAATTTTTTTTATAAAAAGATATTTACTATTAATGTCGAATTACTCTTTCATTTTAACACTACAATTGAAAATTATACTAATGCATTACTATAAGAACATACATCCCAACCATATCGAAACTCTATAAATTAAACAATAATTTGGGGCACTCTTCAAATAGGATTTTTTTTTTTTTTATCTCTAATAGAGAAAGATATGCAAGTTCATTAACAACTTTTTTTTATGAGGTCAGTAGAAGCACTTTTCAAACTTGTACGGCAAGGCTATCACTTTCTAATTCAACAAAGTAAGAAAATATAAGTATTTTTGTAACCGACTTTTGAAGAGGCGTAATGTAGTGCATATTGCAATTTTTTTAATTAGTTTAGTAATCAAATTCACAAAGTTTAGTATTATCACCAATCTTTAATTAAATGTTTTAAGATTCACACGACAGTGCATTTTCGTCAAAAACATTGAGAAATGAATATATTGATTATCACTCTTATATTATTCAACATTTTGTACAATCTTAGTAAATATGAAAATTTAACTATTCAAACTTGAACACAACAATTTTCCCCGTATATGTGACTCTTTTACATTTTATATACTTAAATCGTCGTTATTACCTACGAAACCCCCTCCTGACTACTTCGTTGAAGACTTTCTATACAAGAATTCAACACTAAGATCCATTCTGACTCCTCCACCAAATTAAATCAATACTTTCATATCATTCATTAGTTAGAGAATTGAAAGTGATAATCAACCAAATACTCTGAAATCAGAAGAAACGTTCACAACATGCAGATTGAAAGTACTATATACTTTCATTCAGTAGCTATCACTTAGATAGAGACGATTTTAATAGTATACATTAAGAATTTAATACTAATAGGCAATAGCAATCAAATGGATAGTTGACTATTAGGGAATATGATTAAACTTATGTCTCCTTTTGGGCGTCACCGTCAAAATCAAGTAAACTTTGCAATTATATCATATATCGAACATAATGTTAATCAATATTTGCAGACAATTATTGAAAAAATTTCCATTTGTAAGTTTAAACTTATAGTATACTAATATATTATTCCCACATGCAAGGTTTGTCAAAGTATCAATATCATTAGCTAATTCTTAAAAAGGAAATAACGCGTTTTACGGTACATATATTTCAACCTTCACCTAAGAGGCTAAGAATTAAATTATATATGTTAGTTTTATGAAAATGGACACTTACACTATGTTTGGATTGGTATAAGTACTAGATAGAATGAGTTTGAGATTCTTTGTGTCTGGTTGAGATTTAAAGTTATAAATATTGATATATGTGTTGTCAAATATAATTAATTGTTTTTATCTTTATAATTAATTCTAATTTGATATCAATATTTTGAGTTTTGGTTTAAAATTGATTTTAAGTTTTTGTTTTGAAGAATTTGATTTTTAATCTTAAATATATCAACGTATTTACTTTTAATCAGAATTAATTATTTTTATTTAATCAACAATCAAAATCAATTAAATTTAATTTAATTTTGATGACCGCAAAATTAGAGTCTATCCAGTATAACATGAGGTTTAAAGTCAAACATTTTTTGTTAGACCTATCTTTTTAAGGCTATACTACATTAGACAAATAGTTAGAAGAAAAATAATTAATGTATGTTAAGTTCAAAATACTTTTTTTTTCAAAATAAAAAACTGAATTATACGGCCTTGTGTAAAATCTAACATTTACATATATATCACATGGTTACTTTATATACAAATAATTTATTTGGTTTGAGGGGAATTGAGGGGAGATGAAAGACTATTTTAAATAATTAATTATTGCTTGGTTCGAATTTGCATGTAGTGAAGGAAAAAAGAAATTAATTTAAAGAAATTGTTTAATGTTACGAAACAATTTATCATGATATGTCACAAAACATATTGTTGGTGCCATTTACATGTGTTTTTCCACCAAAATTAGCTTATTGAAAAGTTTATCCATAATTCTTAAAATGTAATGTGTGTTATATTGATATTCGTGACTGAATTTTATTGTAATAAAACTCTTAATTTAAATAATGTGTTTGATTAATTTTTTGAAAAAGTTCCTTATTTGGACAAAAGATACTAAATATAATTAAAGCAAAACCTGTTGAATAGCCATCTAGATTTTCATATTAATGTTATTTTACAATAAATATTTCATATATAAATATAAATATACATGTTGATTATTATGTGAAAATAGTAATGACTCTTCTAGTTTATTCGAGAAAGAGTGTTTTAGTCTTTTAGATACATATTATACTAGTTATTGATAATTATGTTATTGTGTGGTTGATAAGATACTAAAATACCACTTCTAAAATACAATAGCACAACTATCAATAATTATTGTAGTAATAACGTTACTAGATAGCTAGATTAATTTTGTTTGTGCTCCTAAATATTCATTCATCAAATGGAGCTATTTTATAACTATTGATGTTTTAACATCCCATGTGAATCTTGTGATGAAACTTTATTTAAATGACAAAGGAAGAATAAAATTGAGAGAGTGAATAATAATTTATATATGATGACATATATCTTCTAGACTATATATTAATTGATGTATTAACTGGAGGTGTGTCGCTAAAGAATTACGAGAGGAAACAAATTCTTACTTTACTTGTTAATTTCAATTTATTATTTATATTGGGTAAAACGTTTTTTCATTGTCTTCTTCCTTTTTATGTACTATAAATTTCTTCCTTTTTATGGAATATAAATTTGTAGTTGTGTTTACATTTGTCAAGCTTTTTCATTATGATGACATGAAGTAACTGACAAATTCCGCATTGTTAGATTCAACATTATACTCTGATTTGAAGTCGAAATCTCAAAATAATTCTTTAATAAAAAATTTAGTAATTTTACTAAAATATTATGAGTTTAATTTATATACATTATTAGTGTAAATGGTTTTACACAATCAACAAATCATGACTATTTTATAAGTGGTTATTACAAAAGCTAAACATTACTAATGATATAATGATTGTAATTGATTGAAAGTTTAAAAACTTTTTACATTGATATTGTATATAAATTAAATTCAAATATTATTATAAACTTTAACCGATTTCGTATTAAAATTTACCTCAAACATTTGTATGTGTTATGCCGGCCCTAAGAGTGCCAAAAAGTATACATAACCAAACCACATTACTATCATATTATTTTTTCTTTTGAACAACACAACATTATGTTCTTATGAAACAACATCATTTTTTCTGACTTCTATATTTTTAGAGCACATTTGAGGAAGAAAAATTACTGAAAATTTATTTTTTAGTCCTTGAAAAAAAATTATTAAATTCAAATTTAATTTCTCAGAAAAATAAAGGTAATTTTTAATTTTTGAGAAAATTAAATCGAAATAATTTAGTATCTATTATCTTTTACACTGTATTTAGTTGATGAAGAAAAAATAAAGTCAAAAGAAGAAAAAAAATAGAGAATAAGTTGATGGTTACTTAGTTAGACATAAGAGAAGTTAAAAAAAAATGATAGAAAAAAAATTTATATTTATAAAATGACATCAATGTCTTTAAGAAAAAAATTAGATATGATAAAAAGAATAAAAATAAAAATTTTACTACCATCAATAAAAAATTATAAAATATAAAAATAAAAATAATAACTAGATAGATACTGAAACAACAAATTCTTTACCATGTGAAAATATTTAAAAAAAAAATTACATCATCATTTTAACTTGCTAATTAGTATTTAAAAAAAAAAACTTGCTAATAAAAAGATGTGAGACTTATAGTGAATCATAACATGAAATGTTAGTCGGTAATAAAGCATTTATGTAAATAATAAAAACAATTCTTTTAATATTTTAATTGTTTTGAAAATACTTCACTTCAAAAATTTCTTATTTTCTTTTATTTTTATTTCGAGTTGGACTCCAAATGTGTACTCCCTCCGTCTTCGATCTTTGGTCCTTTAATCATTTTATTTTTGTCCCAAAGTTTTGGTTCTTTTAGAAAATCAAAATACAATTAATGATGTTTTTTCTTTTGTACCCTTTAAAATCCAAAAATATGCATTAAATTAATTTTGTTTTTACTTGATGAAAGAAGGGTATAAAAGACTAAAGATACCTAAATTTATTATTTCTTAATATGTGTATCCAAAGTTAAAAGAACCAAAATTCAAGGACGAAATGGAGTAGTCAAGTTCCATCAAGCTTAAGTGGGTGTTTCAATTTGGTGTTATTTTATCTAATTGTCGTTTTATTTTCTATTTCGTCTTTCAAAACTCAAATGTAGAGTTTATTCGAAAGTTAATCAATTGGATAATTCATAATCTTACAGAGGTAACCACATCTTTATTGAAATTTCTCCTTATATTGAAGATATTATTATTAAGAAATGCTAAGAAAAGGGAAAAAAATAGTATTCATTTCTATTTTTTTAATTAAATTTGACCCTAAAAAATGAAAATATAGAGGGTACTTAAATAAACATCATACTAATGTTTTTTAACACCAAAATGTGAGTGTTTATTTAATTATTTAACTTGGAGTTAAATAGAGGAGGTGTCATTGTAAATGTTTTTCGGTTAGGTTAGACTTTAAAAATGGAGTCATTTTTGCTTGGTCTATTTACTTCAATTATATGTAAAAATTTATCTCCTTAAACACAAATTTAACAACAAAGCTATAATTAAATCTAGAAACAACAAAAATCAAATAGAATTTGTTTTTTCCAAAACTCATATATAATGTGATTACCATTACAAAAGTTCAAATCTATTACATTCTCTTATTAAACAATCTCTTATTAAACAAGCCAATTACTTCAATACAAACATAATAAAAAACAAACAAAAAAAAAATCAAAAGCTTTCAGTATTACATATCAATATATCCAACTCCATACTTGAACGAAATAGTTTTTAATTAAAATTTATTTATTTACATGTCGATCCATTCATATAAAAATGGAGGGCTAAAATAAAAAATATAAAATCCAACTCCACACTGGTTTATTTATTGTTCCAAATATGATATAGAAACATTTATAATTTGTCACCTTGATGAGTTGCCACTGGAGTCTTAAATAAAACAGTTTGTAGAATATGATAGTAGAGAGGAAATTGTGTAAAAGCATAGAAAGTCACAGGTAAACAATAAACTCCATAAATTAGAAATATCACCAATTTATGTTTATGATTAAGCAGAAAAAATTGTCCAGTGCAGAACGAAACAAACATCGCAACAATCGAATCGAAAAGAGCGCTTAACCCGAGATAAAGTTTCAGTGGCAAATCTCTTCGAAAATCATTGGCTTGTTTTGGAGAAGTTAGAATCGAAAGGAACATGATTAGTGCGGAGACAGAGAAAAAAAGACCGATGAACGAAGAAATGGCAAATATATCTAATGCGGGTTTGCCTTCTAGTGTTGGTCTGCCTTCATCTGTTATTCCGCCGGGGACAGCACTCGTTGAGGCGAAGGCAACGCCAGCAATGAGTATTGCCACGACGGAGCAGGATCCAGATATTTCTTTTAGCCAGTCATTGCTATCCTTTATAAGACATGTGTGTGTTTTTTTGAAGATTTCGTCTGATGTTTTGCCATGTTTGTTGCTTCTGAAATAGAAGTTTTGTGGCACAAGGCTTTTGATATACTGATCCAAGGAAGAAAAAAAAAAGAGCAAATGAATCAACATATATAAACATTTTCACTTGGAAGAGAAGAAAAATTACTATAGCTTTTGCTTCAAAACAAGTTCTGCATGATTTTACAATTACCAAAAAAATGCTTATAAGAAATTTATTGAATTTAATTTTGATACGTAGTCTTTTTGCACAAAATTAAAATTTTACATTGGCAGCAAATCGCAATCGATTATATGTATGATTAGAAGTAGTTATGATTAAAGTTAAATATTTTTAATAAGATTATTAATTAATACGTATGATTGATTGTCAGCATAAAAAAAGTAAAAAAATATGTAAAAGAATAAAAGATTAGACATATGATTGTAATTGTATGTACCTGAAACCATTTAATATCCCACATCATTTGCAAGGCAGAACCAGCAATCTGCAAAGGTTTATCATCACCTAATACATCAGCAGCCAAATGCAATATAGTATTCTCATTTTTATCAACTGCAAGTACCAAATTATTCCAAACTGTTGGGTTTAAAAGCTTCTTCAAAGTATCAACAACAACTGGTTGCCTATACTTCACTGCAACATGCAACACATTTTCTTTATTTGAGTTTTTGTTATGTATAGCACTTGGTATTTTATTTAAAATTTCATTCACCATTTCAACTATTCCATTTCTAGCTGCTAACAACAAGGGTGTATCTAGCTGCAACATGTTTGTAGTTTCAGAGTTTGTTGCTTGTGTCTGATCAATTTCAATTTCAGTTTCAGATTTTATATTGTAAATGTCAGGATCAATTTCTATGTGAGTTGGTCTACCACCACTTCCGGTGAATGATTCATAAGGTCTTTCCATTAATGCCTTCAATAATTGACTACTCCATTCATGCTTCTTCTTTGCAATCTTCAAATTATTTAACCCTTAAAACAGGAACATTAATTGAATCAGGACCAATTAATGATTATTAAATAGTCTTGTTAAATTATTATCTAATTAATAAATATTTAATGACTCACTATCACAAGTAGTATGTTTTTAACTCATTAAATTAAACCCTTGTAGATATTTATATAAATTAATTTCACAGAAGTGACATCATAATATAATTTGACTTGATGCATGTGATAACAAAATTTACAATGCCAATAAAAAATAATGTGATAGAAATAACAATTATACATATAGGAAACATATATGTACATACCTACTAATGAAAGGCCAAGATTATAAGCACACTTGCGAAATAGTTGAAAGGTTTCATAATTTGGTGGAAAAAATTCAACTTGATGTTTTTCTGAATTGAATGGTCGATGATTGTCATTTGATGGATTTTCAGCGTTGGAATTTTCAGCGTCAGACTGTTTTTTCTTTTTAAAAATTTTTGTTCCTGATAAAATATTTAACAAATATATTTTTAAAATTATCACCCTAAAAATATTTTAACCATTAATTAGTAATGTAATCCCATATTTATTGAAAAATTAAGTTAATAAATTACAATTATAATACATACAGATTCACTTGTTTGAATGAAGTATACTAATGTAAACTCATTGGATTTAAAGATAAAAAAATTTAATTAAATCTAATGACTATGCAACATGCCTAATTGTATAGAGGATCAAATCTCAAACACCTAATTAAGATTACAAAAAGCCCATAAAAGGTTATAACATAAGCTAATTCCTTCTTTTGACATGCTTAAGTTATAGTATTCCTTTTGGAGAACCAATAATAATATATATAATGTTGTATCCATGAAGATATATATGTTAGTAAATGTTAAGTATCAAAGTAAAAATAAATAAAAGTATAAAGAAAAACATAAGAAAGACTAATTGCATGAGATTCCATATGACATACCAATATTGCCGATGGCACGTAACCATATAGAAAGAAAACCACACAAAGCAGTATAGTTATCTGAAAACTTCGTCTTATTAGAATTTTGATTATCCTTCATATTTTTCAAATAAGACCTCATTGTTCTTTCGGCATCCGGTGGTTCCACAAGAATGCCTTAATTAGCATCAAACACAAATACTTAAAACACATATACAATGTATTTTAATTTTAATTATAAAATTAAATATACTTTTTGTATCTATAAAATACATACATGTTAAGTTTATTCCATACATAAATTTTAATCAATTTTAGTTACTATTTTAATTTTTTATAAAAATTGAGTGCTTTTAGTCCCCATAAAAATAAAATATGAATTAAAAATAGATAAATTTTTTTGCAAGAACTAGATTTAAAAAATCATAAATTTTATTGAGAATAAAAATATATTTAATCTTTAATTATATAATGAAGTTACTTACACCAGTATATGATTCGCTTATACCATGAAAAGTTGCTTGCACTTTTGAAGGCTGAAGGTCTAGTGGCAAGGACTTTGAGAGGCGTAAAACCTTTTATGTTCAAATATGTCCTCAGGATATCATAGTAATGTACTATTATCGAAGCCAAATCTGTTCCAAAATATATATGTATCCAATTGTAGAACAAATAAATGTATAGTGTGAGAGAGATTAATTTGTTTTTTGGTTTTATTGAACAAAAGAATAATATAATTAAAAAAGAATACAAAGAAACCAAATACAAATAAGGTCTAAAAAACACTAAAATAAGGACAAAATAAAACAGAGCAACCATCCCTAATATGGAAGAAGAGGCTACTATACCATAAGTTAAATTTTTTATATTCATATTTCACATTAAATTTTTACAGTAATATAGAATTATTTTAGTTAAAGAGTATTAGAATTCATAAACTATATATAAGTTTTTTTTAAAGGGTGAAGGTTAGTTGTTAATAATTAGTTTGTATCACATAGAGTTGAACTCATGGCCTCTTTATTACTACCATAACTACATTTCTCTCACAAACCACCAAAACAACATTTATATATATATATATATATATATATATATATATATATATATATATATATATTTATATATAAAAAAGTTAATTCAAGTAAAATAGACATTATATACCACACCAACAAAATATTATGGAGAACACTTATTTATTTATGAGAACAAAAATTAGATATCGACACATTTTTATATTTAAATTGATTCATATTATTTTTTAACCTAAAACATAAAATTCAATTTAACATTGTAGTATTTGTCATTTGAACTATACTTTATCGACAAAACAATATAATGTGAGTTCAAATGATTAGTTTTAGGCTATATTTTTGCATGATATATATATATATATATATATATATATATATATATATATATATATATATATATATATATATATATTTATATACATTTCTAGCACAAGTATAGCTTATTATAAATTACCAAAATATTCTCCCCATATTGCAGCGTGAAGAATACTATCACCATCATCTCGTACAAGATCTTGCAAAGTGATAATCTCTTTAGCAATATCAAGAAGGTAAGCACATGTTTGTTTCCTCCCATTAACAACTGCTTGAAAAACTGGTGTCTCTCCATAGTTATTTTTAAGTTTCAACAAATATATCCTCTCATTATTTCTTCCTATGATTATGTTACATATTCTAACAAAATTCCTTGATGCTGCCAAGTGTAATGGTGTGTCTCCTGCATTATTTTTCATTTCCAATGCCTCAGCCCTTATATAATCACCCTCTTTACAAATATGATTCACTTCTTGTATCAAAATAGCATCCAAAAGGTGTTTAACGACGTATTCTTTATCTAATTCGATTGCTGCATGCAGAGCTGTGCCACCTAATGTAGATAAAATTGTTGTGTGTGTTTCTATCGGAAATTTGTAGTACAACTCGATCACATTTTTCCATTTACCTTCCAATGTGTATTCCAATAAAAAACCATTTATTTCTCTTAATATGACGTCGCTCTCACCAAACATTGAAAGGTTTTGAGATATGTTGTCATCATCACCAAACCACAAAGGTTTCATAGTGACAAAAATGAAGTTTTTTTTTTCAAATGAGGTAATTGATGTGTAGTAATAATGTTACTAGATAGCTAAATTAATTTTGTTTTTGCTCCTAAATATTCATTTGCATCATCAAATGGGGCTATTTTATAACCATAGAATCTGATGCTTCAACATCCCATGTGAATCTTGTGATAAAACTTTATTTAGATGACAAGGGAAGAATAAAATTGAGAGAGTGAATAGTAATTGATATATGATGACATATATCTTCAAGACTATATATCAATTGATTTATTATTTGGAGGTGTGTAGTGTAACACCCTAATTTCTTATTATTATATTTTAATTATATAAAATATAATGCACAACTATTATTACCCGTATGTTGACATGTGCGATAATTTCCTTCGTGTTTGTCCTATGTGTTCGCCCTGATGATTTATTTAAATTATTAATATTAATAATATTCAATTTTGTTTTAATATATATATATATATATATAATTATATATAAAAGAAAATAAGAAGTAAACGTGTGTGTTGTTACATTAGTCTATTAACTTAAGCATTAGTAGAGTGGGTTTATGATTGTAGTAATAATAAGAATAATAATAATAATAATGATAATAATAATAATATTAATAATAATAATAAGGGTCATGGGCAAAGTGTATAGGTCTGATAATAAGCCTAATAATATATCTAATACTACTAGTACGTATAGATAGGTATATAAGTGAATAAAGGAGGCTGCCGTGCATTCCGTGTCTATGTTTCCCCGTTCTATTAGGAAGAAAAAAATTGAATTGACTATTGCCCTGTTGCATCCAGTCGCAACCCTTAATATCAAAATATACATTTATTTCAAAGACTAGGTTGTTAGAGACGGTGATTGGCGAAGACGCGACACATAACATCAACGGATCAGCTTCGTTGAGAAAAATCTTCAGCCAAGATAAGGGGTGAGATGAGGTTCGATATTATGTGTATAAAATGACATGAGATGAATGGGAATACTGAAATTCCCAGATATTCATTCGGGGCTTACTACGTATGGTCGAGCCCTATTGAGTGATAATAATTAATTAATAATATATGGATGGTAATAGGGAGGACTAAAACATATTTTAGCAACCTATAGAATTGTTGTGAATTTATGTATATCAAGATTTCATACTGTCTAGTTTTATGAACTTTATGCTGATTGTTATTGTATGAATGATATGTACTTGAGTGTTCTTGTAACTTGATTGAAATTATGATATTACTTGAATGTCCCACCTGTTTGATTTCTTATTATGTGATTGGACTGGGCATTGTGAGTAGTGTAGACCAAATATTGGGGTTTTATTGTGATTGACTAATATATATATATATATATATATATATATATATATATATATATATATATATATATATATATATATATATATATATTGATGAATATTGTGAAGTACAACTGAAAATTATTGAGTTATGATAACCCAATACGTATGAGAGAGATGTTGTAGTTTTGGAGTGAGGATTATTTTGTCATCATATAGGGAGGGTTTGACAAACCTAGTGATTCGGGGAAGTACAACTGAATGAGTCTGATCGTGGAGGGCTACAGTCAAACCGTAAGGTAAGACTGATAGACCTTGGGGGTACATCTAGTTGGAAATTCCTAAGTGGATTAGTGGGTTATTCCCTAAGGCCGGGAGCTACCGTGCAAAATAAGAGTACCCCGACCGTCGCATATATGTGTCTCGGGTTGAGTTGAGGGGATCTATGAGGACTTGGCCATTCTTGAATTGTCTGTCCACTCTTGTAGTGGCATAGTATCAGGCCTCCTAACCAAGTACTTCAGAGTAGAATGGTACCAAGTGATGAAGAAGTATAAATATAGGACATGCATAACATTTTCTCCCTGTGACTGTTTTATTGTGATTGAATTAGATTGACCTTGATATTATGTTCTGGAATGTTCTCATGTTTGTGTTAATTTGATTACTTACGTGTTCTTCTCGTTTACATTATACTATTACATAATTTCGATACTCACCCCTCGTTGTTTGTGTTTGGCGTTTGCGATGGACGCAGACGAGCTGCAAGCTGCAGGTGAAGATTAATACTCCTAGGGTGTAGGAAGCCGTCTCATCTTGAAGACTTTTATCATCTTCCTTCTGTTAATTTCATATTTGAACATCTGTAATTTTGAGAAATTTTGCTCTGATAGTGACATCGGGTTGAGACTACTTTTATAATTATCAGTAACTTATGTACGTGTGCTTCAAAAGAATTTGAATTTGATCACTGTTATGACCATCAAATTGTTAAGCTGATGGAAACTTTGGATTAATATGAATTGTCCATGAATAAGTGATACTTTTGCCTTAAAGAAATCGTTCAAAAGTTTTATTTATTTATTTATATTCTATTACTTTTAAATTAAAATTTGAAAGAAAAAAAATAATTTTAAATAAATATTGGGATTTAGGGTGTCACATGTAGCTAAAGACTTATGAGAGGAAACAAATCTTTACTTTGCTTGTTAATTTCGATTTGGTATTATATCGTGTAAAACGTTTTTCAGTTGTCTTCTTCCTTTTTATGAACTATATATTTGTAGTTGTCTTTACATTTTTCAAGCTTTTTTATTGTGATAGTGACAAAAATGAAGTTTTTTTTTTAAATGGGGTAATTGATTTGTAGTAATAATGTTACTAAATATCTAGATTAATTTTGTTTGTGGTCCTAAATATTCATTAGCATTCATCAATTGGGGCTGTTTTATAATCATATAATCTGATGCTTCAACATCCCATGTGAATCTTGTGATGAAACTTTATTTTGATTACAAGGAAAGAATAAAATTGAGATAGTGAATAGTAATTGATATATGATGACATATATCTTCAAGATTATATATTAATTGATTTATTATTTGGAGGTGTGTAGCTAAAGAATTATGAGAGGAAACAAATATTTACTTTGCTTGTTAATTTCAATTTGGTATTATATCGTGTAAAACGTTTTTCCGTTGTCTTCTTCCTTTTTATGAACTATATATTTGTAGTTGTCTTTACATTTTTCAAGCTTTTTTATTGTGATGACACAAAGTAACAGACAAATTCTGCATGGTTAGATTCTAACATCATATTTTGAAAGACTTCTATTAAAATTTGCCTCAAACATTTGTATGTGTCCACTACAAAAAAAAAAGATCTATTGTGACACTTAATTTTTTGTGACACCTCCTTATTTGTCACTATAGTTATTTTTAGCTATAGAGAATAGAGAGTGTCACATATTCTCATTTAATATCAATATATGAATTTAACTTAAAAAAATTTTAAGTTATTTATCCAAATATTCATATAATTTTTTTTTCTAACGACCTATTGTGAATCTCTAAATTTCTGATTCCATTCTTGTTTGTCACTAAATATTAATTTTAGCTACAACTCACGTTTCTCTTCATACAAATATAACACAAATAATATAAAAAATCTATTTCCTCTTCTTCACATTATGATTTCCTCGGTTTCCTCTGAACATTTCTCTCTCGGTTTCCTTTTCTTCACTATATAGTATATAAAAAATCGATTTCTTTATTTATATTTATCTAGGTTTTAGTGTCAGTCATTGTTGTGAGTAGAAATAAAAAACCTATAGTGACAGTCCTCAAAACATGGAGTGACAGTCCTCAATGTGTAGCACGACGCCCCCTTAAAGTTGACAGTAGATTTGAGTGTCACTCAAAGTATTATTGACTTTTACCTATAGTTTTTGACTTTTAGTGACACACTTTATCTGTCACTAGAAGTCAGTTTTCTTGTAGTGTATGCCCGGCCCTAAGAGTGCCAAAGAGTATATACATAACCAAATGACATTATTCTCATATTATTTTTTCTTTTGTCCAAAACAACATTTTGTTCTTATAAAAAAACATCATTTTTTTGGACTTCTCTCTTTTTAGATCACATTTCAAGTTAAGAAAAATTACTGAAAACTCATTTTTAGTCCCTAAAAAAAATTGTTAAATTCAAATTTAATTTCTCAAAAAAAATAAAGGTAATTTTTAATTTTTGAGAAAATTAAACCGCAAGAATTTAGTATCTACTATCTTTACATTTTGTATGATTGATGAAGAAAAAATAAAGGAAAGAAAATAAAGTCAAAAGAAGAGAAGAAAAAAAATAAAAAATAAGTTGATTGTTTAGTAGTTAAAAAAAAATGATAGAAAAAAATATTTGTATTTGCAAAATGACATTAATGTCTTTAAGAAAAAAAACAAACTCAAAGAATGAAAATGTGTTGCATGTTGCAGTGAAGTATAGGCAACCAGTTGTTATTGATACTTTGAAGAAGCTTTCAGACTCAATAGTTTGGAATAATTTGGTACTTGCAATTGATGAAGATGAGAATACTATATTGCATTTGGCTGCTGAGGCATTGAGTGGTGATAAACCTTGGCAGATTGCTGGTTCTGCCTTGCAAATGATGTGGGATATTAAATGGTTTCAGGTACATACAATTACAATCATATGTCTAATCTTTTATTCTTTTACATATTTTTTTTTATTTTTTTTATGGTGTCAATCAATCATACATATTAATTAATAATATCATTAAAAATATTTAACTTTAATCATAGCTACTTCTAATCATACATATAATCGATTGTGATTTGCTGCCAATGTAAAATTTTAATTTTGTACAAAGAGACTACGTATCAAAATTAAATTCAATAAATTTCTTATAAACATTTTTTTGGTAATTGTAAAATCATGCAGAACTTGTTTTGAAGCAAAAGCTATAATAATTTTTCTTCTCTTCCAAGTGAAAATGTTTATATATGTTGATTCATTTGCTCTTTTTTTCTTCTTCCTTGGATCAGTATATCAAAAGCCTTGTGCCACAAAACTTCTATTTTAGAAGCAACAAACATGGCAAAACATCAGACGAAATCTTCAAAAAAACACACACATGTCTTATAAAGGATAGCAATGACTGGCTAAAAGAAATATCTGGATCCTGCTCCATCGTGGCAGTACTCATTGCTGGTGTTGCCTTCGCCTCAACGAGTGATGTCCGCGGCGGAATAACAGATGAAGGCAGACCAACACTAGAAGGCAAACCCGCATTAGATATATTTGCCATTTCTTCGTTCATCGGTCATTGTTTCTCTGTCTCCGCACTAATCATGTTCCTTTCGATTCTAACTTCTCCAAAACAAGCCAATGATTTTCGAAGAGATTTGCCACTGAAACATTTTCTCGGGTTAAGCACTCTTTTCGTGTCGATTGCTGCGATGTTTGTTTCGTTCTGCACTGGACAATTTTTTCTGCTTAATCATAAATATAAATCGGTGATATTTCTAATTTATGGAGTTATTTGTTTACTTGTGACTTTCTGTGCTGTTGCACAATTTTCTCTGGACTATGATTTTCTTAGAGCTATTTTAACTTAGTTTACAATGGCAACTGATAAAATGTGACAAATTATAAATGTTTTTGTACCATTTTTGGAACAATAAATAAACCAGTGTGCAGTTGGATTTTATATTTTTGGTTTTAGTCCAATAAATAAGTAAAGTTTAATTAAAAAGTATAGAGTTGGATATATTGATATGTAATACTTAAAGCTTTTGCCTTTTTTTTTTTGAGCGATGATCATGTTAGTATTGAAGTTGAGAGATGTTTTCATATTTTCGGGATATTATTATTTTTATTTAAATATGATGTATGTGTGACACCCTAAACCCAAAAGTAACATATATAGTAATTTTTTGATTTTTTTGAACAAAACTCGCAGGAGATAAAGAAAATATGTTTTCAAGGAAATAAGAATTGTTATAACTAATTTAGGATATCACGCTCCTCTAAATACACAAGTAAAAATTCAATTTTTTTCCTTAATTAAAACGATACAATCTCAATGAACTTGATTTAACTATAATTTCTTGATTTAATTCCAAAAACTTACTAGAACTTATAAGGTTTTCATACAAAAAGTCTTTTCTAATTAAATAAGTTAAAGTAAAATACAAATTACAACTATTAATTCCTAGTATCACCTATTATAGCGGGGTTTCTCCCAAATTTGAACTTCAAGACTCATTAACATGTAATAACTGCAATTTCGCAAACGCAGGGTCAAGCCAATCAAACACAAACAATGAAGGAGGTGAGTTTCGAAATCATGTTGATAGTATAATATAAATAAGAATAACACACAATTAACTATAATAAATTGTATCGTTATACAAACATTCTTCAAGAAAAAAATATCACATTATAAAATCAAAATCACTCAAGAGAAATCAATACATTTCACTATAACATCAAATCATCTGAGAGAAATTATTATCGCACACGATACAATATTAATCACAACAAATCAACCACAAGGAGATGCAATGATATACATGAGCTTAGACTCTACTTCACAATGTGGTACCATTCTAACTCTGAAGTACTTGGTTAGGAGGCTTGATGCTATGCCACCATCCTTGTGGACAGATAATTCAAATTGGCCCTGTCCTCGTAGATCCCTTCAACTCAACCCGAGACACATACGCGACAGTCGAGGTAAACGTGTGTTGCATGGTAGCTCCCAACATTTGGAGTGCTACCTCCAAGTCACCTAGGAATTCCCCACCCGAATACCTCCAAGGTCTAACAATCATGCCCTAAGGCTCAACAGCAGACCTTCACATCGGGTTCATTCAGTTGTACTTCCCCGAAATCACTAGGCTTGTCAGACCCTACCTATATGATGGCAAAATAATCCTCACTTCAAATTCAAATCAACTTCAAATATTCTAAACATTATTTTCTCCCCTCGTTAGCTTAAATTACTCCATTAAGAGCATCATCTTTAGCACATGTTGGAATCATCACTATTTCATTAATTATGGGGTACTTCAATAATTTCATCACAAATTCATAACGTCACTATCATTAATCATATCTCAACACATAAACTCATCACAATTTTATAGCATCACTATCATTAATCATACATCATCACATACACTTATCATAGATTTATAACATCATTATTATTAATTATACATCATCATAATCACATAAACTTACCAAAATGCATCAATCTTTTATCATCACATTACATAAATATGTCTATTCAATCATATACATAAAATTCATTCGACATACAATATAACAACAATATCAAATACCACACATTTTACGAAATTAAATCAATCAACAACTTATAAATATTTCTATTCCACATTTTATTCTCACAATTTCCATAGTTGCACATTAATTAATTTATTCCTCCAAGGGCCAGTGATGTAACACCCCAATTTCTATTATTATTTTTAATTATAAAATATAATGCACAACTATTATTATCCGTATGTTGACATGTGCGATAATTTCCTTCGTGTTTGTCCTATGTGTTCGCCCTAATGATTTATTTAAATTATTAATATTAATAATATTCAATTTTGTTTTAAAACATATATATATATATATATATATATAATTATATATATATATATAAGAAAATAAGAAGTAAACGTGTGTGTTGCTACATTAGTCCATTAACTTAAGCATTAGTAGAGTGAGTTTATGATTGTAGTAATAATAACAATAATAATAATAATGATAATGATAATAATAATAATAATAATAATATTAATAATAATAAGGGTCATGGGCTAAGTGTATACGTCTGATAATAAGCCTAATAAAATACCTAATACTACTAGTACGTATGGATAGATATATAAGTGAAGAAAGGAGGCTGTCGTGCATTTGGTATCTCTGTTTCCCCATTCTATTAGGAAGAAAAAAATTGAATCGACTACTGCCCTGTTGCATCCAGCCACAAATCTTAATATCAAAATCATACATTGATTTCAAAGACTAGGCTGTTAGAGACAGTGATTGGCGAAGACGCGATACATTACATCAACGAATCAGCTTCGTTGAGAAAAAAATCATCAGCCAAGGTAAGGGGTGAGATGAGGTTCGAGTTTATGAGTATAAAATAACATGAGATGAACGAGAATGCCGAAATTCCCATATATTCATCCGGAGCTTACTACGTACGGTCGAACCCTATTGAGTAATAATAATTAATTAATAATACATAAATGGTAATAGTGAGGACTAAAATGTATTTTAGTAACCTATAGAATTGTTGTGAGTTTAATTATATCAAGACTGCATATTGTTTAATTTTATGAAATCTTGTGTTGATTGTTATTGTGTGAATGATATGTACTTGAGTGCTCTGATTTACTGGATTTAAAACTGTGATATTAATTGAATGCACCGCCTGTTTGCTTTATTCTGTGATTGATAAAATTGGAATTTTATTGTGATTGACTAATTATATATATATATATATATACATATATATGTAATGATGTAATTCTGATGTATATTGTGAGTTGAAATTTATTGAGTTGTGACAATCGAGTACGTATGAGATAGATGCTGTAGTTTTGGAGTAAGGATTATTTTGTCATCATATAGGGAGGGTTTGACAAACCTAGTGATTCGGAGAAGTACAACTGAATGAGTCTGATCGTGGAGGGCTACAGTCAAACCGTGAGGTAAGACTGATAGACCTTGGGGGTACATCTAGTTGGGAATTCCTAAGTGGATTAGTGGGTTATTCCCTAAGGCCGGGAGCTACCGTGCAAAACAAGAGTACCCCGACCGTCGCGTATATGTGTCTTGGGTTGAGTTGAGGGGATCTATGAGGACTTGGCCATTCATGAATTGTCCGTCCACTCTTGTAGTGGCATAGTATTAGGCCTCCTAACCAAGTACTTCAGAGTAGAATGGTACCAAGTGATGAAGAAGTATAAAGTATAAGACATGCATAACATTTTCTCCCTGTGACTGTTTTATTGTGATTGAATTAGATTAACCTTGATGTTATGTTCTGGAATGTTCTCATGTTTGTATTAATTTGCTTACTTACGTGTTCTTCTCGTTTACATTATACTATTACATAATTTCGATACTCACCCCTCGTTGTTTGTGTTTGGCGTTTGCGATGGACGCAGACGAGCTGCAAGCTGCAGGTGCAGATTAATACTCCCAGGGTGTAGGAAGCTGTCTCATCTTGAAGACTTTTATCATATTCCTTCTGTTAATTTCATATTTGAACATCTGTAATTTTGGGAAATTTTGCTCTGATAGTGACATCGGGTTGGGACTACAATTATAATTATCAGTAACTGATGTATGTGTGCTTCAAAAGAATTTAATTTGATCACTGTTATGACCATCGAATTGTTAAGCTGATGGAAACTTTGGATTAATACGAATTGTCCAGGATTAAGTGATACTTTTGCCTTAAAGAAATCGTTCAAAAGTTTATTTATTTATTTATTTATACTCTATTACTTTTAAATTAAAATCTAAAAGAAAAAGAAAATTTAAATAAATTGGGATTTAGGGTGTCACAACTGCCTTATGTAGCGAGCCCCGAATGAATGTTGGGAAATACGATTTTCTGGGGTGTGGGTCTATGATGTGATACTCAAGTATCATCCGGGGAGATACATGCTAACTATGGGTAGAAAGTAGGATCCCTTATGTAAATTTTTTTGGGGTTACAGATCAGATCTCTTATACTACCATCGGTCATATAGAAACCAACACATAGAAAAAGGGCTGAAGGAACCAGTTCATGACTTAACATCGGTGGAATGCTACCTCCAATTCCCTGTATGTTCGATAGAGCCAAAGATTCCCCACAATATATTATACTCATGAATTCCAACGCTCTCTTACCCCTTACCTTATTTCGATGCTTTCACACACGAATACGATTCAACGGGCAAACACTCTTTGTCCTCTAACTCTTTGTCCTTCAATCGCGTTCACACACGAATACGATTCTACGGGCACATAGTCTTTGTCCTCGAATCGATCCAACTCAACAGTTTATGCGTAGACGTCAAAAATAAATTATGAGAAGACACTCTAAAAACTCATTTCGAAATTCGGTCAATAAATCAGAAAACCAATTAATGGATAATATAGCCACTTTTCAAACGATCGTTTTGGCGTTGGTTTCACTCACTTACGGTAAAGAAGAAAAGTGCAAAATAACAAATACCACAAACGGAGAAGTCAGATATTTTAGAGAGAAATTTAAATTGTTAAAAATTCTGAGACAGTTACGAATGGCCGAAATCAATATTCTTCTTTTTCTCCCAAAGTACCGCCGCCGCGCCTCTTCTTTCCGGTGTGTTCTGCTTCTCTCTTTTTCTCATACTTTTCTTTCTTTTTCTTTTCAATTCATTTTTATTTTAATTATTTAATTAGTGTTTACTTTTGCATACGACTCATAAAACACAATTTAATTACTCTTTTTTTTATTATTATTTTTTTAAAATAGAACCAACAATTATTAAGACTAATTTTTATTAATATTTTTCTAACAACAATTTAATTTATAAAATATTACTATATAAAATAAAATAATTAAAATAATAATCTTTTAAAATACATTAATACCCAAAACTCTAATATTTAAATTAATCACTATAATTATACTTATTTTTTCAAATACTCACATTAAATTACTACCATCGTTAGAAAATATTTGAAATTACAAATTAAATAAATATAATATCAACACTTTATATTAATTAATAAAACAAAATAAATATATATAAAATTACAATGCCAAACCAAGTATATAAAAATCAAGAAAATCAAATACAATATTACCACTATCTCAAGATAATTATTTATAAAATAAATAACTAAAAATAGAAAATAGTTATAAATAATTGGAATATAACTACTTGCACATTTAATATCGCATCATAAAATATCACGTTAATTGTGTGCGCGCATATACATGTAAAATCGTCTAAAATCTTATTCTTTAAAATGTTACACTAAAATACTATTTCGAAAAATATATAAAATAATAAAATATATATTTGTTATTTATATTGTTCATTTAGTCCAACATGTATAAAAGTAGCACATCATCTAAAGCACCCATATAATGAAAACTAATCACGAAATTTATCAACATGTATTCTAAAATAATTTGAACACCAAATTAATTATTTAAAATTATATTTCATTAATAAAATATTTTATTATAAAATTTGAGGTGTTACATGATGTAATTGGTTTGTTTAATGAGAGAATGTAATAGATTTGAGATTTTGTAATGGTAATCACATTATATAACAGTTTTGGAAAAAAAATTCTATTTGGTTTTGTTTGTCTCTAGTTTTAATTATAGCTTTGTTTTCTTTTCCTAGCATTTCATTAATAATAATGTCTTCAATATAAGGAGAAATTTCAGTAAAGATGTGATGGCTAGTTAAAGATGTGGTTATCTCTGTAAGAACATGAATTATCCAGTTGATTGACTTTCGAATAAACTCTACATTTGAGTTTTGAAAGACGAAATAGAAAATAAAACGAAAATTAGATAAAATAATACCAAATTGAAACACCCACTTAAGCTTGATGGAACTTGACTACTCCATTTTGTCTCTGAATTTTGGTTCTTTTAACTTTTGATACACATATTAAGAAGTAATAAATTTAGGTATGTTTAGTCTTTTATACCCTTCATTCATTAAGTAAAAACAAAATTAATTTAATGCACATTTTTGGATTTTAAAGGGTACAAAAGGAAAAACATCAATAATTGTATCTTGATTTTCTAAAAGAACCAAAACTTTGGGACAAAAATAAAATGCTTAAAGGACCAAAGATTAGAGACGGAGGGAGTACACATTTGGAGTCCAACTCGAAGTCGACTGACTCTATATGAAGCTCTTGAACCCATTGCAAAGCACGAAGATATCCATAAACTTCACCTACCACAGTTTTTGCTAGAACAAAATTATCACTATCGTCACGAATGCATATTCCGATTCCAACTCTATTTTGTAAGGACGAAAAAGAGGCGTTAACATTGCATTTGTATCTGCCCTATCGTTGATTTTTTCCACACGTTCACCCCTACATGCAACACAAGAGCAATTCGGGCTTCTTGAACTTGATGTATTAGCTAGTTGCCAATCATCAATAAATTTCAATTCGTGATAGATTACTTGTTGTGTTGTGTCATTAGTGTTATTCTGAATTTTATTATTGTGTTGTTGTCATATACTCCATAGTATTGTGACCTATTGCGCTACTCCTACCACGATAGATTACTTGTTGTTGTCATATACTCCACAGTATTGTGATCCATTGCACTACTAATACGAGACCACTCTAATCACAACAAAAAAATGAAGCTTTTGTAATAAGTTATGTAACATCTACAGAAAATAAAGTTTTAAAGTGAGGCATTAAACACTTCTTTTAGTGGCTTCACTCTTAGGTCGGATCTAATCATATTACAAGGGAGAATCTATGAGTCCAATAGTGAGACACTTGTTTTAAGTCGTATAGAGACTCATGTAAACATTACACTTGATTAGACTTCAAACTAGGGATTGCTTCATATATGTTTCTTCGTCAAGCTCACCGTGTAAAAAGGTATTGTGAGCATTCATTTGATGAAGTTACCAACACTTGACATCATCAACAATAAGAAATGTTCACCAAGATGACACGATCAATACGTCTATCTAAGTATATTTAATCTAATTCACTCATTTGCATTTAATAGTCTTTTTGTTTGGAGGAAGCCTTTCAAGATTCTAAGTGCCATCATTTTCAAATATATCAATTTCATGTACATCTTTGATAATTTCAACAAAAATTTGAGGTTTTGTTCCTCCAGAAATAACTGCTATATTTTAAATTTTTTTCTCACCAATTTCATAACAAAATTGCCTTTAAAGAAACGGGTATATGTGAAACACACGAATTAAAAGTAAAATATCCATCTACAATCGGTTTAAGCGTTTTAAAAAAACGCTTTTTTTTATTTGCTAAAAGCCTCTAAAATTTTATTTTACTTAATAAAGAGGTATCATTTTAATATTTTTAGAACTAAAACTAATAAAATCTTGTTTGAAAATAATTTTATATTCTAAAATATAAAAAATAAATAAAAATTTAATAATTTTACTAAAATACTATTATAAATTTTATAAAATATCATATTAAAATACGACTTAGACCTCCATATACATTGTGCTGACTCTAAAAAAATAGAATATTCATAATTCAGTTTAGATTAGTTTTTATAGTATGCAATTTTGTTTGAATTGCTTTGCCAAAAAAAATTTCATTCAATTTGATTAAGTGCAATAATTACATATTTTTGTAATATCAAATAATATTACAAATTTTGTCTAAATAACATTAAAAATAAAATAATATCAACGTATATAATGTGTAATATACTAAATATTAACATGATAAAAACAAAATATAAAAAATAATAAATTAATATTTTTTGGTTATAACACATCATAAATTAATATAAAATCCAGGCCGCCAATTTTTGCTTATTTGGAAATTCAATCCCCTAATTCTTAAATCCGAGAATATAGTCACTGATTTTAAAAATTTTGAACATTTTTTATTGATGTGTGAGTTAAATAAAGAGCTAAAAATTTTTAAGGTGACTTGACAATCCACACCTGGATTAAATCTTTTTAGTTTGGATTTGCAATTTTATTTAAATTAGTTTTGATGTGAACTATTTTAGTTTTTTAAATTTTATAGTCCGTTTATTTTGTAACAAAAAATTTATTTTTATTTTTAAAATTTTTATTAATTTTATTTGTTTACATAAAAATAAAAGAAATTTTTTAAATTTACATAAATGCTCTATTACTGCTAGCATTTTGTGTTATCATCTACTTTTAAGTCTCACATCTTCTTATTAGCTAGTTTTTTAAAAAAAATACTAATTAGCGACTTAAAATGATTGTGTAGTTTTTTTAAAAAATATTTTCACATGGTAAAAATTTTCTTATTTTCATTATTTATATAATTATTATTTTATAATTTTTTATTGATTGAATAAAATTTTAATTTTTATTCTTTTTATCATATCTAATTTTTTCTTAAAGACATTAATGTCATTTTGTAAATACAAATATTTTTTCTATCATATATATTTTTTTAATTATCTCTTAATCAACTTATTTTCTATTTTTTTTTCTTTTGACTTTCTTTTCTTTTCTTTATTTTTTCTTCATCAATCATACAAAATGTAAATATAGTAGATATTAAATTATTCCGGTTTAATTTTCTCAAAAATTAAAAATTACCTTTATTTTTTTGAGAAACAGAATTTGAATTTAACAATTTTTTTAGGGACTAAAAATGAGTCTTCAGTAATTTTTCTTAACCTCAAAATGTGCTCTAAAAAGAGAGAAGTCGAAAAAAATGATGTTTTTTTTATAAGAACAAAATTTTGTTTTGTACACAAAAAAAAATAATATGAAAATAATGTCATTTGGTTATGTATATACTCTTTGGCACTCTTAGGGCCGGGCATAACACATACAGATGTATGTTTGAGGCAAATTTTAACATAAAGTCTTTTAAAATTTATAATAATGCTTGAATTTAATTTATATATATCATAAGTGTAAAGAGTTTTTAAACTTTCAATCAATTACAATCGTTAGATTATTAGTAATGTTTAAATTTAGTAATAATCACTTATAAAATAGTCATGATTTGTCAACTGTATAAAACCATTAACACTGACAATGTATACAAATTAAACTCATAATATTTTTGTAAAATTACAACAACAAAAATTATTAAAGAATTATTTTCACACACTTTATGATATAAAATTATTTATTGATTTAATGTAATTGATTTTGTATAATACAATTGATAATAAAGTCAATTGATCTTAATATTTATTGAGTAACCATATTATTTTATTTTATTTGTTAGAAAGTAAATAAAGATATGATATATATTATATGTAAATGGCAAAAATACTCCTTGTTAAAAATTATATTTAGTTTAAAATTTTAATTAATTTTCATATTTTGATAATTTGAAATACTAATTTATTAAATTATATAAATAGGCAAAACTACCCTTGTGATAAAATTATAAACATTTTTTAAACTAATTCTTAATATTTCATTTTTAAGTTTAGTATCAAATTCTATTAAGTATTTTTATATTTATATTTGATTAGATTTACATTTTTATATTTTAGTTATATTTTATAAATTGTTTTTATATTTATATTTTATTATATTTTCATTTTGTATTATAAATTATATTTTATAAGGGTAATTGAGTAAATTACTATTCTTATCATATCCTGCTGGCTTCTAACCCAACTCATATTTAGGATAAAAATTTCAATTAGAGAGACATTATATGATAGAGTTATGAATTAACTTATCAATATATTGTTGATTTATCAAACAATGAATGTAGACATAATATGATAACTTTTTCTTATCTTATCTCTTATCTAATGCATCAAACGAGCCTTAATCGATAGTATATATACTTAACTATCAAGATTTTTCTACAACACAAATCATCTGCGAGTGTAATGTAAATTATGAATTTGTAAACTTCTATTTCAATGTGAAGTGAATTGTCTATATATATAGCTCAATGATACAATAATATAAGCAACATAATTGTAAACAAAAGCCTAATCATACCAATATATCAGATATACAAATATATGAACTAACTAATAGGAGTGTTACAACAAATCCTATGTGGTGGTATTATCTAATAAGAGGTATATTGAAAGAGGAGCAAATATTCTAAAAGAGATTAAAGATTAACTAAACTATTCTAAAAGGAAAATGTTAATATTAATGATTCAAATGTAGAAATTTTGATTTGGAATTTGTGTTTTCAACAATTTAAAAGTTTAAATATTGTTTTTTTGGAAACAAAATTTCTATTTTTGGTTTTTTAATATGTAGTTTTAGGATACATGTTAACATTACCTGTGACACTCTAAATCCCAAATTAATTTTTATGTTTATTATTTAAAAAAAATTGTAATTCTTCAAGAAAAATAAACGAACTTCCAAGTATTTTATAAGGTAAGGAATATCATGCAATCATAAACATATCATATTAATCCAAAATTCTCATATTATTGTTCAGGAACTTGAAATCATGACAGTAGTCAACAAAATCCTTTTTAAAACATACATATATAAGTTTACTGATAGTGGTAAGTGTAGTCCCAACCCGATGTCACTATCAGAGCAGAAATCCCCAATTTAATAAACGTTAACAATAACAACACAAAAAAAAACTTATAATAAAAATCTTCGAGACAAGATGGCTCCCGCCACTCGGATGGTACTAGTCGTCACCTGCAGCTTACAACTCGTCTGCGTCCATCGCAAACGCCAAACACAAACAACGAGGGGTGAGTATCGAAATTATGTAATAGTATAATATAAATGAGGAGAACACGCAAATAATCAAATTATTACAAACATGAGAAACACCCAAGAATATTATATCAAGGTTAATCCAAGTTAATCACAATAAATTAGTTACAAGGATGAAATGTTATGCATGTCCTATACTCTATACTTCTTCATCACTTGGTACCATTCTACTATGAAGTACTTGGTTAGGAGGTCTGATGATATGCCACTACAAGAGTGGACGGACAATTCATGAATGGCCAAGTCCTCATAGATCACCTCAACTCAACCCGAGACACATATACGCGACGGTCGGAGTACTCTTGTTTTTGCACGGTAGCTCCCGGCCTTAGGGAATAACCCACTAATCCACTTAGGAATTCCCAACTAGATGTACCCCCAAGGTCTATCAGTCTTACCTTACGGTTCGACTGTAACCCTCCACGATCAGGCTCATTCAGTTGTACTTTCCCGAATCATTAGGTTTGTCAGACCCTCCCTATATGATGACAAAATAATCCTCACTTCAACTACAACATCTATCTCATACTTACTCGATTGTCATAACTCAATAAATTTCAACTCACAATATACATCAGAATTACATCATTATATATATATATATGTATATATATATATATATATATATATATATATATAAATGTAGATATAATTAATCAATCACAATAAAATTTCAATTTTATCAATCACAGCATAAATCAAACAGGCGGTGCATTCAAGTAATGTCACAGTTTTAAATCCAGTAAATCAGAGCACTCAAGTACATAACATTCACACAATAACAATAAACACAAGGTTTCATAAAATTAAACAATATGCAGTCTTGATATAATTAAACTCACAAGAATTCTATAGGTTACTAAAATACATTTTAGTCCTCACTATTACCATATATATATATATATTATTGATTAATTATTCTTACTCAATAGGGCTCGACCGTACGTAGTAAGCCCCGGGTGAATATATGGGAATTTCAGTATTCTCGTTCATCTCATGTTATTTTATACTCATAAAATCGAACCTCATCTCACCCCTTACCTCAATCGAAGATTTCGCCCAACGAATCTGATTTGCTAACTTGCCACGTCTTCGTCGATCCTTGTCTCTAATAGTTCACGAAAATAAATAAATAAATAAATTAACGCAACGACCAAATACTAATTAACTACTTGCCCTAATAGATAAATAATCTATTTATTAATAATACATAAATAATTTATTTTCTATTTGTATTATAACCCAAAAATATATTTAATATCATCAAAATATATGTATTAGTATACTAACCTAAAACAATTTCTAATTTTAATTAAAATGAGACATGATCACGTATTAAAATATTATGGCGTATATCCGTAGTTTGGGTATTTTAAAAAAATAGGTAAGCAATATAGCCACCAAAATTAATTACTAAAAATAAATAAATTATCTAATATTTTTAATCTAATTAAAAAAAATTATTTAGTATTATACATAATCCTATATTATCCCAAAAATGAATATTTATCAATTTTTTCCTTATACTCTCATATGCATCAGCAATATATATCAACAGAGTGTTAAAAGAAAATTTAACAATGACTATCCATATACTGTCCAACATTATTATAATCAAACCAACATTCCTATATTGATATAATTGATAGAATAAAAAAAAATATATCAAATTGATGGAATTAGGAAAATAGGCTCTCTTCTTTTTATTTAGATCAAAGTGTATCGAATTTTGAAATCAGAAACTGTATCAAATTGATGTAATTAGGAACATATACTTTCTTTTTTATTTATTTATTCAAACTAAATAATATCAATTGATGGGATTAAGAAAACAAAGTGTACCTGCAGTGTGATATGGTACTGCTATTTGATGTTAGAACCCCAAATTATTGGGATCAGATTGCAGCTAAGAAACAATAGAGCGAAGCTTTTGGAGGCGGGTGCTAGTTCAAAGGTTGCTACGTAGTTTATATATGCGCATATGCTTGGGCAATATAAATAGAATAACCTAGTACTTAGGAATATATATATATATATATATATATATATGGCATAAGTGTGGACCGGCTACTATATATATATAACTAGTAACTCAACTCTAAATGAATATTAAATCAATTATTACTATTATTAATATTATTTTATTATTATTATTATTATTTTAAATATAGTTAATATTTATTATTTAAATCAATTACTAAGACAAACACACAAGACACACATGAAGAAATTATAACACATATTAACAGTTATATAATATTAGTAGTGTACTATGATACTGTTAAAGCAAAATAATAAAGGAAAATTGGGGTGTTACATTACCCATTATAAAACTTAACTTTCTTCATTCATTTTTGTGGTAATCATATTACAATCACCAATTACCTATTTATAGTATATGAGAAAACATATTCTAATAAACTAATCAATAACTAATCATAATAGATCAACCTAGATCTTTCTAAAAATTTGTAAGTCGTCATCTAAAATATCTAATGAAATTTGAGTTTAATATATAACATACATGGGTCATAGCATCCACCAATCTTGCAAAAACACCTAGTCCTCAAGGTGAAAGTTGAAATTCAAATTTAAAAAATTGCATTGAGTGATCTAATCAACAACCATGTCCACGTGACACTTTTCCTTCACATAAACACTTTTACATCAGTTGGGCTTGATGTTAAACATATTTAGCTCATAAGAGATAGAATTCTAATTTGAATCTTAGTTAGAATAATTCTTTGTTAAATTTTTACTTACTTCACAACTAAACTACAAATTATTAGGGTCACATTTCTATGAGAATTAGATAATTAAAAAAAATCAAAGATTTTTCTGATAAACTTTTATTTCAAATAAAAAGTCTGGTAAATAAGCGACCATTGCCTTAAAAGTACTCTCTCATAAATAAAATATAAACAAAAATTGTATCAAAAAAATTGATGTATTCGGTTAAAACTTTAAATCAAATAGATCATCTTTTCAAATAATATTTTTGTTTATACTTTATTCTAGATGATACATACACTTTGATGGTAAAAGAATTTATGATTTTTTTTTTAATGTTCTCAAAAGCATATTTTCTAAATTGTATGTTGCAATGACCACAATCAATGTTTTTTCCTCATGGATAGACATCTCAAAACAGGTTACTTGACCCATTTAGGACGGCCCTAACTGGTTGCAGGTTTTTTTGGGTTTGGTCAAAAAACCTTATTTTAATACGAACTGAAAAAATATTATTCAAGTCCAGCTTTAGGTGGACTGCAGATTGATAGCCCACACATTTTTTTGTATTATTATTTTTTTTTTAAAATTTGTTTACAATTTTTTTATTTTGAAAATTTTCTTTCATGCCTATTTTTTTTTATGGTATACTATAAATACATTAAGAAGTAATTAATATGAATGAACGTAAATTATAAACCAATATCTAGCTCAATTTGAATGAGTGCTACTCTTGGGTCACGGATGGATAAATAGATTGGATCTCTTTTGTGCCAACTTTTTTTTTTTGGTATGTGACCTAATTTTATTATTTTTAAACCGATTTTGCAGTGAAAGTTTTACCTCATACCCCCACAAATTTTTCAAAATGCCAAAAATACCCTTCATTTTTTTATTTTATCAATTTAAAATTTACTTTTTTTTTTACCTTCTAAAGATTTCTGGATCACAAAAAAACAAGATTTCTGGTGAGTAAAAGTTTTCTGGTACAGATGACTTCTTCCGGAAAACTTGGAAAAAGTTTTCCGGAAAAGACGCGTACATTTAACATTATCGGAAAACGTGCCAGGAAGTCTTCCGTACATTTAACACTGCCGAAAAACTTGCCATGAAGTTTTTCGGTAGTTACCGGAAAACTTCCTACTTGCCAAGAAGTTTTCCGGTAGTTTTTTTTTTCAATTTTTTTTATTTCTTTTTAATTTTTTTATTTAAATTTTGATAGATATGGATAATCTACTATTATTATATGATAAAACATGTGTCGATACTACCAACGTTGGTAGTATTTAAAAACGTTGGTGGTATCGACGCATGTTTTATCATATAATACTAGTGAATTATCAATATCTATCAAAATAAAAAAAAATAAAAACTACTGGAAAACTTTCTTAGCAAGTTTTCCCGTACTACCGGAAAATTTCATGACAAGTATTTCGGTAGTGTTAAATGTACGTGTCTTTTCTGAAAAACTTCATCACAAGTTTTCTAGTAATTACAAGAAAACTTTCTGGCAAGTTTTCCGGTAGTGTTAAATGTATGCGTCTTTTCTAGAAAACTTCGTCTCAATACCGGAAAACTTCCTAGCAAGTTTTTCGGTAGTGTTAAATGTACGCGTCTTTTATGGAAAACTTTTTCTAAGTTTTCCTGTAGAAGTCTTCTGTACCGGAAATCTTGTTTTTTTCTAATCCGGAAATCTTTAGAAGGTAAAAAAAAAGTAAATTTTAATTTGATAAAATAATAAATAAAAAATGAAGCGTAATTTTGGCATTTTGAAAATTTTGTAGGGTATAGGTATAATTGTGGAGTATGGGGTAAAACTTTCTTTTGCAGGTTGCAGATTACCCGGTACTCATACAGACTAATTCGAATGAACGAGTTTATTTGACCAAACCAAAAAGTTCAAAAAAAATTGAGTTAGAATTATTAAGCCCGTTTAGTGGGCTTAGTGGACTGATTCATATGAATTAACATGTTTTGACAGCTCTACTTATGGATCACCTCATTCTCATAAATAAAATAAGTGAATTAATGATAAACCATTAAACTATTTTGTTAATAAGTAGGGCAGAAATAAGCCAAAGAAAAATATTTCGAATCACTCAACATGTAGAGATGGTTTGAATAAATTTACGTGAGAGAGGAATGAATTTTTTTTCTCTCAAAATTTTAGTACATTTACTTTGTCCTATTTTTATTTTTCAAAATTTATCTTAATTTTATTTATTAATAAAAATGTAAGAGAATTTTGAATGAAATAATTGTGTACATTTCTAAAAATAATAACAAATGTTAAAATTTATTTTTATTGTTTTTAAAAATAAATATTGGTTTATTTATTAATTAACATTTCATCTTTTCTCCATGATAAATATTCACTCTAAGAGTCTCTAATCAAATTAAAATAAACACATATTTAAAAAAATAAAAATATAAAATATTTTCACAAAATAAATAAAATCATTTTTTAAAACAAACAAAATAAATGCAACTAAATAATCCCAATCCTAAAATATTTGATGACTACTAGTAAAAATTTATACTCCACAATATAATTTTCTAAATGTGAATTTTTTTAGCGTTATATATATTCTTTTATATCTAATCTTTTTTGTGACTTTTATTTGTTCTATTTGGTAAAGAAATGATTTCTATTGCATACTGTTCTTTTCTTCAACCTTATTTATAAGTAAAAGTAAGTTGAAAAAAATCGATGTATTTATTTTAAAATTTAAATTAAATACATCAATTTTCTTTAATTAACTTTTGTTTATAAATTAAGTCAGAGGAAACATATTTTTTAGATTCGATCAAAACTAAGAAATGTTTTAGAATAATAAAAGTTGGTAAAATTAAAAAAAAAAAAAAAAAGAATATGGTCACATTAGAAGATGCGACCTAGTACTAATTTTTTAAAAACCTTTCTTTCACATAGTTGCATCATAGACATGTAATGTTGGAAATATGGAACAAAATAGCTAGTTTGTGAATTGAAAAATTAGAAGTCCCACATAGGACGGATTACACTATAAGGTGGAGGTATGACCCTTGGGGCCCAAGGGTACCCCAATTTTGTGAAGGGGCAAGAGCGCATGCAAAATAAATCACCACACACGCACGCGCGCCGCTGTCGTCCCTTCCTATTTTCACGTTTGTTTTGTGGCCGTGTATTTGGTCAATACCCTGAAAATTTCGGAGTCAACCAAACCTAGAATAATGGGGCACGTTTTTAGTGTGGATCTGGTAAGATGGATCCCGAATTTCCCCTCTATAAATAGAGGGTTCTGCTCAGTTGTAAATCACATCAAAAGCACTCAATCTTCTGAGGCTTTTCTCTCTTCTCCCTCCATATTCTTACTTCTACATTTCTTTTCTTTCGAGTGGTCTTAATACCGTATTACGAGTGGCAGCCATTAGACTGCCATACTGAGGGTGTAATTCTAGAACGGTTTTTTCACGGTGCAGTGAAAATCCGATACACAATAAATGGGCTGTTTTATCCTGGGGACGACGTGGTTGATAGTCTGCCTTGCACAATTTGGGCAGTGCCGCGAAACGTCTTAAAGAGAGCGACCTAGTCTGCGACTCAACCCAATAATATTTTCGGTGGCATAAATTGTTTTTAAACTCGTTTTTCAAAACTCAAAACAACAATTTTAAGTCGTTTCCTTCTGCCATGTCTACCGAAGAAATTATTGGTATAGGTTCATCTGTTTCTGATTTCAGCAAACCGTTTTAGTTTGAGGGATGTCACTTCATACGATGGCAACAAAAGATGCTATTTTTTCAAACAACGAAAAATGTTGCCAACGTTATAAAAGATGACATTCCTGTTGTTCCAGAAAACGGTGAACAATAAGAAAAGGATAAAAAAGCTGCTGAATTAATCCAATGGAATAATAATGATTACTTATGTAAGAATTATATTCTGAATGGACTTGCTGGTGATCTATATGATTACTATAGTTCCAGTGATACTGCTAAACAAGTTTGTGATGCTTTAAAGAAGAAATATGATACTGAGGAAGCTGGAGCCAAGAAGTATATTGTTAGCCGCTACCTCAAATATCAGATGACAGATCAGTGGAAGCTCAATCCCATGAAATCTAGAAAATTGATCATGAGATCATCTCTGAAGGTATGTCCCTCGATGAACAGTTTCAAATTGCTGTTATTATTGACAAACTGCCCCCTGCTTGGAAATATTTTAAAAATTCTCTCAGGCATAAAACAAAAGAGTTCTCTCTTGAAAGTCTGATAACCCGCCTCAGAATTGAGGAAGAATCCCGTAAACAAGACCAAAAAGAAGAAGTTCTTCTTGTTACCAATAACAAAAAGAAGAAGTTCATTGGAGCTGTTCTGAAGCCAAACGGCAAACCACTTAAGAATCAGAATCGCAGAAATAGCAACAAGAATGAACCCTCAAAAGGTCCCAAAGCAGCAGCAACCACCTCCTAGAAATGCACCTTTTCTCTCCTATAATTGTGGAAAGGAAGGGCATATGGCACAAAAGTTTAGGAACAAGCCAAACCCTGTTCAAAAGGCTAACTTGACAGAAGAGCAATTCATTGCAATGATTACTGAAATCAACCTTGTTGGTGGATCAGATGGATGGTGGATTGACACTGGCGCCTCTCGCCATGTCTGTTATGATTGTGCTATGTTCAAAACATACACTTTTGCTGAAGATAAGAAAGTACTGTAGGGAGATTCCCACACCACGAATGTTGCTGGTATTGGAGATGTAGAATTGGTATTCACCTCCGGAAAGACCTTAATTCTGAAGGATGTCATGCACACTCCAGAAATAAGGAAGAATTTAGTTTCTGGTTATCTTCTTAATAAGGCTGGGTTTAATCAGGCTATAGGGGCAGATTTGTACACCATTTCTAAAAAATGGTATTTTTGTTGGGAAAGGGTACGCTACTGATGGCATGTTTAAATTAAATGTTGAAATGAATAAAATGTCTCATTCTGCTTACATGTTGTGTGATTTTAATATTTGGCATGCTAGACTTTGTCATGTGAACAAACGTGTGATTGCAAACTTAAGTAATTTAGGCTTAATTCCAAAGTTATCTTTTAATGAACTTGAAAAATGTGAATTTTGCAGTCAAGCAAAAATAACTAAGAGTTCACATAAATCAGTTGTTATAGAATCTGAACCTTTAGATTTAATACACTCTGATATATGTGAACTTGATGGAACACTAACGCGAAATGGAAAACGTTATTTTATTACTTTTATTGACGATTGCTCTGACTATACCTTTGTATATATGACGAAATATAAAAGTGATGCGATTGACATGTTTAAGATCTTTTTAACTAAAATAGAAAATCAATTTAGTAAAAAGATTAAGAGGTTTCGTAGTGATAGAGGAACAGAATATGATTCTAGTTTATTTAATGAGTTTTATAAAACTTAAGGAATCATACATGAAACCACATCACCTTATTCACCTGAAATGAATGGTAAAGCTGAAAGAAAGAATAGGAATCTGACTAAACTTGTTGTTGCTATTATGCTTAACTCTGGTGCTGCATCTCATTGGTGGGGGGAAATTATTTTGACTGTTTGCTATGTTTTAAATAGACTTCCAAAATCTATAAGCAAAACATCTCCTTATGAGATAATAAAGAAAAGACAACCAAACTTGTCTTATCTTCGAACATGGGGCTGTCTGGCGTATGTCAGAATCCCCGATCCCAAGCGAATTAAACTCTCCAGTAGAGCCTATGAATGTGTATTCATTGGGTATGCAGTAAACAGTAAAGCATATATGGTTTATGACCTAAATGCGAAAGTGATCATAGAGTCAAATTGTAACACCTCGAGTTTAAAACACAGCGCGAGTGTATTTTTTTTTTAAGAACAGAATAAATAAATAAAAGCGTTTTCAGAATTAATTGCAAGGGAATTAAAAATAAGATTACGTCTTTTCTTAAAATAATTTGTCGTAATCCAAAACGATCAAATGTAATTAAATGAATACATCACAATAAATCAAGTAAAATATTTTTGGGAATTGAATTTTCAGAATATATCAAAATAAAGATACATCCAAAGGTTGTGTCCTGGACCCACCAAGATATTATCAGAGTGCGGGAAAGTTAAGCAGAAAAATGATACAATAATTCCCAAAATAACCAATTACATTTTCCAAACTCAAGACCCTATACAAAAGTCTAGTCTGATCATGCACTAAGCTACAGTAGCACGGTTTACACCGCATCCTCTGCCAGTCTCGTCTTCACCCAGCTGTCTGCCCCTCCGTGTTGTCTACAAATACGCCGTGCGTAAAGATCAAGGAAAACTAACGACGTCTCCATCGTTAGTGTAACCGTCGGTAGGAAAGGTTCGGGTATCATCTAAGGGCAAGGCCCAATTTCCACAATAATAGTAAAGGGTCACCGACCGAAATTAACAAATAACACATAGCATTTATCTCATAGTAATAAATATAACCATGGCATATCATATAACAATGATGAAAATAAAGATGCTCATTTTGAAATCTCATGACATGTATGCCTTTTCAAAACAGCAACCAATTAATATGGAAAACATGCTGTAAGTACAGCCAACACTTCAGCAATCACAGTCATTCATCAAACATTCAGATTTTTATAAAGTACTCACACACATCACTTTCCAATCATCATCATATAACCAAATTGTGACCCACTGGTCAATCACCCCGATGCAATATGTATATGCTCATGTATTCAACTTCTTGGAATTACCAAGGTGCAGTCGCTCAACAGACCAACACAATTTAAATATGTTTGACTTTAACGGCCCTCAAGACCAGGGTGCAATCGCTTAACAGATCAGCACCAGTGCAGTCGCTCAACAGACCAGCACAATTTAAATATGTTTGACTTTAACGGCCCTCAAGACCAGGGTGCAATCGCTCAACAGATCAGCACCAATGCAGTCACTCAACAGACCAACACGTTATATGTATTTGAATGGACCACCACAAACACGCGGCCACTCTAAAACCCATCACGGTTACTACTTTCACGTGTATTAGCCTCTCACAGGCCAAATACGCAGAAGTTAAATCCTTGCACGGATAGAATGGACCACCATGAACACGCGGCCATTTCGTAGCCCACTACTGTGGTTACTACTTAATTTCGTGGATCATCACGGTTACCGCATTACTCTGTGGCCCATCGCGGTCACCGCCTGACTATGAAATGTATGAACATGCAATGTTTTCTCTTCACTGAAAACAGTATGCAATACCAGAAAACTCAGCCTTTCCAGCATTTTCCCAAAACCTCTCAACACAATTAATTTCATCATCAACACATCAATGATTAAACATTCAAGCAATCATTATCACTTTACATTATCTCAAAATTCCATTCTTAATTATCATAAGTCTGTCCCCCAACTCTTAAAATTCATAAAACAGTGTTTAAAACTGAGATTTCTGGAAAAATACGAATCTGTATTCGAATACAGCTTCCTTGTATTCGAATACATAAGCCAAATCAGTGCATAATCAACACTCTGTATTCGAATACACCCTTCTTGTATTCGAATACAGAGGTTGTCACAGTGTAAAAAATCAGTATTTCACAACTTCAGTAGAAGTCTCAAAAGCTTCATCATTACCACTTCAAACTATCACAAAAACCCCATTTAATTTGTCACAAACCTTCTCAATGTTCCCCAACACTTAAAGTTTATAAAACAATGTTTAAAACTTTGAATTTTCTGAAAAGCACGAATCTGTATTCGAATACAGCTCCCTTGTATTCGAATACAGAAGCTAAAAACTGCAAATTTAACACTCTGTATTCGAATACAAGTATTGTATTCGAATACATAAGACAAAAACAATGTATCTCAGCATTTTCTCCAAAATCATTAAAGGTTTCCAGAACATCATCATCTCCTCTTCAAAACTATTTCAAAGACTTCATTTTAAATCATTTCAAACCTTTCCAATGTTTCCCAACACTTTAAGATTCACATGACAGTGTTTAAAACTTGATTTTCTGGGAAACACGAATCTGTATTCGAATACAGCTTCCTTGTATTCGAATACAGAAGCTAAAACTTGAGTTTCTGGAAAAACCCGAATCTGTATTCGAATACAGCTCTCTTGTATTCGAAATAAATAAGCAAAAATTGTGAAAATCAACATCCTGTATTCGAATACGAGACTGTCGTAGTCGAATACAGATGCGAATACAGTGTTAAAACTTCACTTCTGTATTCGAATACGACAGAGTCGTAGTCGAATACAGATGCTAAGTTAGAAGCAAAATCCTTCCTCTGTATTCGAATACAGGGGTCCGTATTCGAATACGAGTTCGAAAACTTGAGTAAAACAGAAGCTTGGCAGGTTGTATTCGAATACACTCATGTTGTATTCGAATACACCTTCGAAATCAGTGAAATTTTTCCTGAGACATCAACACATTTTCAAACTGTTTCCTTTGAAAAATCAACAAAACACCAAAACAGATTCAACACTCTTTTGAACCACAAAACTTAGGCATTTTTCATCAATAACGACTTTTCCAGAAAAACACTTTCATCATTTAAAATCCATTTTCTTTTGAAAACATCAGCAACACTAGAACTGTCATCAACATGACAGAATACAAAATCACCAACACCAGATCATTCATCACAGTTTTGCTTTAACCACCCAAAACAGAATGTCATCCTCAAAAACAAAACATGCAAGGTATTTCCAGCATTCTTACACAACCAATCACAACTTGCAAAGCATTTTTCAGTTTTCTCACACAAGCAGAACAACATTAATACATTCAGCCAAACAGCAACCATCACATAGCAGCAAAACACCAACATAATGTATTTTCGCATTTTATAATAACATTCAAAGCAGTTTTATGAACATGTATTTTAATCATCTTCAAAATAACATGCAAGACATTTTTCAACTTTCCCACATAAACAAAACAGTCTTAATGCATTCAACCAAACAACAACCATCACAGAATCATTACACGTCAACAGAATGCATTTTCTTCATTTTTTCCAAAATGTCATTGCAAAAATAGTTTTTCTTCAACACAATGATGAAACATTATTAAGACCCTGACAGTATGCATTTACAGCCCTAATGCAACTAGAAAGTGGAAGGTTCCCTTACCCTTGTTGCGTTTCTGCTACTGTTCACGTTTCTGTTTTCGTTCCCGTTTACGCGTCAAAAATCGGCGAAATTCCCGTTATGCGTTTGCTGCTACGAAAGTGGATTCTCTAGCTCCGGAATGATGAGGGGAACAACTTTTGTACTGGGGGTTTTTTGGTTTGGTGCTTGGATTTCCAATTAATGTCACTTTTGAGGAACTCCCTTTTTTTTTTTTTTTTGAATCGTGAACAGAATTCATAATGGGAAGGGAAGGGAGAAGGTGGGTACTGTTACATGCAGTATGGAGGAGGAATGGTGTTCTGATTCCACCCATCTTTCTCACTCCTATATATAGGCTTGTGTGGGTGCCACCTCACTTGACACTTGTCTGATCCTCAGCACTTAACCAGTCTCGTCGCAATTAGCTAATAATCTCTTAATTAATTGTCCGTTAATTTAATTACTCGTAATTAAATTAATTTATTCTTCATCCAATAATCTTAATTCATCTTCCAAAATAAATATATATATATATATATATATATATATATATATATATTCACTCAAAACATACATATATTAAATATTTTACAAATATCCCCAAAATACACTTAATATTAATTCCATAATTTTAATTTTAAAATTAATGGTCTTACACAAATGATGTTGACTTCTATGAAAATAAATTCCCTTTCAAATCGAGAAATAGTGGGGGCAGCGAACCTAGTCATACTCCCGTGACAGGAAGTGCTGAAAGTAACATACAAGGTTAATTGGAAACTCGAAGGAGTAAGAGAGTCAAAGTTGCTAAAGATTATGGACCAGAATATATGGCCTATAATTTAGAAGAGGATCCTTCAAATCTCAAAGAAGCCTTGTCATCTTTGGATGCAGATCTTTGGCAAGAAGCTATAAACGATGACATGGATTCCCTAGAATCTAACAAGACCTGGTATATAGTAGACTTGCCTCCTGGTTGCAAGCCGATAGGTTGTAAATGGATTTTGAAAAAGAAACTAAAACCCGATGGAACTATTAATAAATACAAGGCACGCCTTGTAGCCAAATGTTTTAGGCAAAGAGAAAATATAGATTTCTTCGACACTTTTTCTCCAGTCAAGAGAATAACATCCATTAGGGTACTCATTTCACTAGCAGCAATTCATAATTTGGTGATACACCAAATGGATGTTAAAACAGCCTTTTTAAATGGTGATCTGGAAGAAGAAATCTATATGGAACAACCTGAAGGTTTTGTAATTCATGGACAAGAAAACAAGGTCTGTAAGTTAGATAAATCTTTGTATGGTCTTAAACAAGCTCCTAAGCAATGGCATGAAAAGTTTGACAATTTGATTATATCGAATGAGTTTAAAGTGAATGAAAGTGACAAATGTATTTATTACAAATTTGAAAATGGCATTTGCACTATCATATGTCTCTATGTAGACGACTTACTCATATTTGGTTCAAAGATCCATGCTGTAAATACTGTGAAATCATTGTTGAGTAACAACTTTGATATGAAAGACCTCGGAGAAGCGGATGTAATCTTAGGAATCAAGATTACTAGGTCAGAAAAGGGGATTTCTTTAGATCAGTCTCATTATATTGCAAAGATCTTAAAGAAATATAAATATTATGACTGTAAACCTGCTTGCACACCATATGATCCAAGTATGAAACTTTTTAAGAACACTGGTGAAGGTGTTAGACAAACTGAATATGCGAGCATCATTGGCAGCCTCAGGTATGCCACTGATTGTACTAGACCCGACATTGCCTATGTCGTGGGACAATTGTGCCGGTTTACCAGTAGACCTAGTATGGAGCATTGGCACGCTATCGAAAGAGCCATGAGATACCTTAAAAGGACCATGAATCTAGGATTACATTATCAAAGATTTCCCGCCGTTCTTGAAGGATACAGTGATGCTGATTGGAACACCTTATCAGATGACTCCAAAGCAACCAATGGCTATATTTTTAATATAGCGAGTGGTGCTGTATCTTGGAAATCGAAGAAACAGACGATACTGGCTCAGTCCATTATGGAGTCTGAAATGATAGCACTAGCTACTGCTAGTGAAGAAGCGAGCTGGTTGAGATGCTTGCTAGCTGAGATCCCTTTGTGGGAAAAACCTATGCCAGCTATGTTGATCCACTGCGATAGTACCGCGACTATTGCAAAAATTGAGAATTGTTATTACAACGGTAAGAGACGACAAATACGTCGTAAGCAGATCACAGTTAGAGAATTACTTACTAAAGGAGCTGTAATAGTGGATCATGTACACACTGATGATAATTTAGCAGATCCTTTGACGAAAGGATTGGCTAGAGAGAAAGTCATAAACACATCCAAAAGGATGGGACTATTGCCTATAGATAAATGAGTCACTCATGATGGGAACCTGACCTAAAAGACTGGAGATCCCAAGAATTAGGTTCAATGGGTAATAACAAGTCATAGTGATATGAGATGAACATGTTATTATATTTAACAGAAGCATGATTCCTGAAGCGATGGAAGGTTGAGATAATAGAAACTCTTACTGAGATCTATACTCTATGTTGAGGGAGTACCTAGCTACAGGAGTACTCTTGATAGAATCACCTATGTGAATGTGGAAATGAGGCCGTTTCCTATGGAATATCGAGGCAAAAATTCCTAGAGCGTTCATTATACTGGGATAGACGTGCAAGGCCATAAATGTACGGGCTTTTTAGAATACACCTAATGAAAAGGTTGTGTGTGGGTTTGATGTCTGAGATAGAGTTCAAGACTACGAGTCACTCTTGTTAAATCAGAATCTTACTCGCTATGCAAAGGTTCAAGTCATAGACACCTTTGTTTATGCACAATCTTACGAAAGCGTTTGACGCTATTTCAGAACCTACTTTTTAAATTCAAGTGGGGATAGTTGGAAATGAGGAACAAAAGAGCTAGTTTGTGAATTGAAAAATTAGAAGTCCCACATAGGAGGGATTACACATTCTAGTAGTGTATATAAGGTGGAGGTATGACCCTTGGGGTGTGACCCAAGGGGTACCCCAATTTTGTGAAGGAGCGAGAACGCGTGCAAAATAAATCACCACACACGCGCGTGCGCCGCCGCCCGTCCGGCCGGGCCGGGGCTTGGGTGGTGAGTTATTATTTTTTTATTAAAAAGAAAATTAAAAATTAATATTTAATTTCTGAAAAAATGAATGCTTGCGTTTTTACTTAAATGACCCTCCAAACACTGTATTTCTGATCCAGTAAATCACTCCCTATTTTTCTCACGATTCGGTTTGTGGTCAAAACCCTTCCTATTTTCACATTTGTTTTGTGGCCATGTACTTGGTCAATACCCTGAAAATTTCGGAGTCAACCAAACTTAGAATAATGGGGCACGTTTTTAGTGTGGATCTGGTCAGATGGATCTCGAATTTCCTCTGATCTAGTAGCAAATCTCCTCTATAAATAGAGGGTTCTGCTCAGTTGTAAATCACACCAAAAGCACTTCATCTTCTGAGGCTTTTCTCTCTTCTCCCTCCATATTCTTACTTTTACATTTCTTTTCTTTCGAGTGGTCTTAGTACCATATTACGAGTGGCAGCCATTAGACTGCCATAGTGTGTAATTCTATAATGGTTTTTTCAAGGTGCAGTGAAAATCCGATACAGAGTAACTGGACTGTTTTATCCTGGGGACGACGTGGTTGATAGTCTGCCTTGCACAATTTGGGCAGTGCCGCAAAACGTCTTAAAGAGAGCGACCTAGTCCGCGACTCAACCCAGTAATATTTCCGGTGGCATAAATTGTTTTTAAACTCTTTTTTCAAAACTCAAAACAACATGTAACATAGTGAATGTTCTAATAAGTACGTTATGATGAGTTGTGCTTCTCTTTTTATGTGATTGATAAATGATAACTATCTTAGACATTAGTCATGAGATATAATATTCTTTTCCCCCCGAATGCGTCTGATAAAGAAGTTTTCTCAGTATTACCACGATAAATCCGCATTATTTGTTAGCAGTAATGAACTAGACATAACTAATTAATGAGAGGAAAAAGTAAAAACTAGTCCAATTCCTTAGTTTAATTCATACCATTCACTTTTGTGCAGAAATGCATATGGACACATATCGCGCAAGATAGATGTATATGCTTTTGGAGTTGTTCTTTATGAACTAATTTCTGCTAAAACAGCTGTGATCAAGATCGATAAACTTAGTACTGAGTTCGAGAGCCTCGAGATTAAAACCAATGAATCTACTGATGAATACAAGAGCCTTGTAGCTTTGGTAATTGATTGTTATAATGTCTCACCAATTTTAAATTCTCAATTGAAAGCCTTATATGGTTATACATAATTAATTAGTGCCAATATATATGTTCATATATTGTGTGTGTGTGTTTTTTTTTTTTTTTTAATTTCAAAATATTTTTTTTTCTCAAAATAAAAAACTAAATTACATATATATCACATGGTTACTTTATATACAAATTATTTCTTTGGTTTGAGGGGAGTTGAGGGGAGATG